>JAVSBS010016373.1:0-46808 GCA_033124195.1 Coracias cyanogaster | reverse complement strand
TCCCTGGAGGGGTTTCAAAGCTGTGGAGATGTGGTGCTGAGGGACAGGGTTTAGTGGTGATTTGGATGTGCTGGGTTAATGGTTGGACTTGGTGATCTTAAAGGTCTCTTCCAACTGAAAGAATTCTATTATTCTATTATTCTAAATCCAACACCACCTCTACACAGGGGCAGTTGTGGATGATGGGATGCAGTGGGGCAGTTTCTCCCTGGGATTAGGGGTAAGTTCTGCTGCAAGTCTCCTGTGGCAATAGGCGGCTGCAGCTGCGGGCTCCCCGCCATCAGCTGTGCCTGGAGTGGGATCTGGAGGCCGATCTCGCAGCCAAGACAGCACCATTCATCAGCACTCAATAAACAGAAGTGGCCTGCTGTTTTATCAGGGAGATAAGCGCACGGGGCAGGAGATTTCTCTGCCTCACGCTCTCTGCACAGAGTGTGGGAGCCTTCCTCAGCCACCTGAGGAGCCAGGGCACCGCTGCTGTGGGACACGCTGTGGCTGGGCGCATGGGAACAGGGCTGGGGGTGTCGGCAGCCCAGAGGCCAGAGCCCCATGGGTGCTGGGCACGGAAAGGTGCTGGTGCTCACTGGGAGTTGCCAGCCCTGCGGGGTGTGTTGCGGGAGCTGGGCTAGTTTGTGAGCCAGCTCATGACACATTACCCGTTAGTGGTCCAAGGTCAAGGCTGAGGTTCTAAAAGTCATTTACAAAGGGAAGAAAATTCTACTTTTATGCCTTTTTGGCTTTGTGATGCTCAATGATGGAATTGGTGGAATTCTGTTCAATGCACCCCCAGCAAGTTTGCGGATGATGCTGAGCTGTGTGGTGTGGTTGACACGCTGGAGGGAAGGGATGCCATCCAGAGGGACCTGGACAGGCTTGAGAGGTGGGCCCAGGCCAGCCTCAGGAAGTTCAACAAGGCCAAGTGCAAGGTCCTGCCCCGGGGTTGGGGCAATCCCAAGCACAAATAGAGGCTGGGCAATGAGTGGATGGAGAGCAATCCTAAGGAGAAAGACTTGGGCGTCCTGGTTGATTAGAAGCTTGACATGACTCCATGATGCACGAGTGCATCCCAGGAAGCCCCAGCCATGTTCTGGGCTGCATCGAAGGTGTGGGCAGCAGGTCAAAGGAGGAGATTCTCCCCCTCTTCTCTCTTTTTGTGAGACCCCACCTGGAGCAGTGTCCAGCTCTGGAGCCCCCAGCACAAGAAGAACATGGACCTGTTGGAGCAAGTTCACCTGCATCCACATCCCCTCTCACTTCTGTAACCATGAGGGTCTGCACAGAAAATGAGATCAGCCCTGCTGGATCAGTGGTCTCCGGGCCATTCCTGGTATCCCAGCTGAGGGCCAGCTCTGACTCTGCTCATTTTTTTCACACTGTCTGGCTGTGCTCTCAGCAGTTGGACACTGGATGCCTCGCCCATCACCTCTGTGCCCTCACCTTTGGCAACGAATCCTGTGGTCCCAGTGGAGAACAAGACCAGGCTTGGCTGAGACTGATTTTTCCAGAAAATGATGTTAACCGGTGTAATAATTCTATATTACAGCTTTTCAATCTTTACCAGTTAAATAATCTACCAGTGCTCTGATAGTGGTCCAGGATGGCCACCGGGCTAAGGGAGCAGTGACCAAGGGTATGGATGGTCTGGCTCATAGTTTTTAAACAAGTTTCAGTAATGTAATGTGTTTGCAGGTGACTCACAGGAGGTTGTAAAAGCGCCCCAGCCTTGGATCACCTGGAGGCCTTGTCTATGCAGGGATGACCCATGGGGAGCTGTGTCGATAGCTCAGCCCCGAGGTGTCCATAAGCCACTGACTAAACAGGGCAGTGCTGCATCATGCAAAGAACTGAAACCTGACCTGAGCCTTCAAATCCCTCAGCAAACAATATGCCCCAAATCTCAATGCAAGCCTCTGTTCAGGTGCCTTGGGAGGTAAGATAAAGGGAGCCTGGAGGGTTTCAGTGTCGATTTCAGCCACCAACCTTGTGTATCCAGATGGGATAATGCACTCAGGCAGAGCCTTGCTCTATCACTGGGTGTGTTCAAGGCCAGGCTGGATGGGGCTTTGAGCAACCTGGTCTAGTGGGAGGTGTCCCTGCCATGGCAGGGGGGTTGGAACGAGATGATCTCTGAGGTCTCTTCCAACCCAAACCATTCTATGAGTCTATGTATTTCCCTGCTTCACACCCACCTTGTATATAGACGTGATTAATCTATGCCTGGGAACCTAATGGCTGCAGCTGCAGTTTGGGATTTCTACAGTTTTTAAAGGCCAGGCTTTGAAATGCTAAAAAAAATTAGAAACATAATGCAACTAGAGTGGGTACATTGTGTAGAAAGCCTGAGAAAGATCTCCGAGAAGTCTTAACATGGACTACACCGCACAAAGTACTGGAAAACGAGAAATTTCATTTCTACACAGAAACACAATCAGTATTCCCAATATAATAGGATAATACATATATTTCCATGCTGAGCAGATGTCTCCATGAGAACTGAGTATGTCCTATGCTAAATACATCTTTGCCATGCTGCAGATGCAGACAAGACACAAAGCTTCTTTTATTATTTTAGGAAATGGTCTAATTTACAGCACTCAGCTTCTTAGAGGTTGGGCTACTGCTTAATTGCTGGAGTGAACATTTCTTTCTCTAACTCTTCAGAGTGATGAAAGCTACTACTGGACCTGCTATAAGTGCTGAAAATAACCTGAATTGAGAACTCTTGAACGAATCGTCAGGAGCTGAAAAGCATAGTTAGGGTTTGGGGGCATGCAGAACTCTTCTGAAAGAATAAGATTGGGACAGTTCATATAAGATGTTGTATCTGTTGGCTTTACAAAACCACTGATGCTCTCCCATGGAGTTTCCTTACTAAAGAAGAATTTAGTGTTTTCATCCAACCCAAAAGCCAATGGCCTCTGCTCCAGCTGCTCTCTTTAAATGTTTCAGGTCATTCTCCTGCTTATTGCTCTTGCCAGCTCATTTTCTGATTAGAAGATACTGTTGCGTTTACACTCTGTCGTTATCTTTTACTAGCAAATGTTGTCCAACGAGACTTTCCCTGCTAAGGTAATGCTGTGCTCGCGGTTCGTCTTGACTATAGAAACATCCTGGGCCTCTGCTTAAATCAACACTAACAGAAAATCCATTGTGCTTTTCACTCTAAGTTTGATCCAGTTCTTAGCTTTAGAGATGTTAACAGTGCTAGTGAGAATAAATAAGACCAGAGTGCGCACGCAAAGAAAACGGTCTGAGACACGTAATCCATAAAACACTTTGTGTATGAAGAGAAATTAAAGACAAGGTATAGCAAAACATTTGAGATCCAGGAGTAATAAAGGAGCTGACCTCTCCATAACTCTGCCCACCTTCCTGATCAAGATTTCTGTATTGGCATCTAATTATCTAGCTCTTCACTCACCTTCCCAACCTTCCATCACGAAGGAGTCAATTGAGGGACTACCATTAATTGCAAACTATGGATCTCATTAACTTTACAGGTGCAGACACACATTTCTCTCTCATGCACTTCATTCCCTTTGATTGTTTATATACTGTATCTCTTTCCTTCTGGTTTTGTTTTCCTGGTTTATTTAAAACGTAAAATGTAAAGAGCGGCTACTCTGTCATCCTGTGGTTTTGTTTGGTATCTAAATCAATGGTTCCTTGCTGGGTTACTGCTTCTCTCACTGCAACACAAATAATAATAATACTGATCGTATCTTCTCAGCTCTGCCTCGTATAGAAGAGGACACTTAGAAGCCAGTTGCATAATAGCAATAAACATGAGGTATCCTATAATAGATCTTCAAAGATACATCAATAATATATTTCAAATCACTGCTGCTTGTGTAGTGTTACTGCAAGGGAAACTGCTGGGGAAGAGGAATGCTCTGAAAATATCTATCATCTTTTACTGTCTGTGTAAATGTTTTGAAGATAGGCTGTAAAACCGCATTAAGTTTACAATAAATTTCGAGGCTCCTAACCTATTACAAAGTACCAAATGCCAGTGTTCATCCACTGCAGCACCAGCCTACCGTTTTGGAAAGCTTTTATCCTTGCTTCCCCTAACAGCAGCACTGCATCTCACTTCATTGCACTTTATTTTGTGATTTTCAGTTGCTGTCCAGTGGCAGGCTGGGTTGAGAAGTAGGAAAGACAGAGGAACAAAGCTGCAGGAAAAGCTTCAGTGACAAAGTAGAGTGAGTGAAGTAATAAGTACTTTTGGTTCTAGGTTTTATTAAAAGAAAATGACTAGAAAAATGTATTTTAAAATATTTTTGTGGACAGTCTGTGTGGATATCTCCCTGCTGAGACTGGGAGATACTATATATGGCCAAGCATATATCTAGATATTCTATATCTATATCTGTATCTATCTATCCATATCCAGATATTCTGTATCTATATAGATATTCTATATCTATATCCATCTCTATCTAAATATCTAGATAGTCTATATCTGTATCTATTTATCCGTATCTAGATATTATGTATCTATATAGATATTCTATATCTAGATATCTAGGGATATCCTAGGTAAATATCCCTAGATATCCATTTCCCTCACTTCCAAATAACTCAGGAAAACCCAAATTACCTGTTCTGCCACATACAGCATCTCCCACTCTCATGTAGATATAGCTAGATATAGGATATCTACCTCATCCAGAAGTTAAGTCCTCTCTTACCGCTGATCTCTTAGCAATCTTAGTCAAGTTTTGCAAGGCTTTACCATGCTGTGCTCTAGGAAGCCAATAAATATCAAAAAGATCATCTAGATAACGCTAGAACAGGATTATTTGCTCTGGAGGATGAGGTTTGTAGGATAAGCTACAGACTAGCTTTATGCTCATCAACCCCTCTGGTCTCTGGTTGTTTTTGAAGGAAGAGAGTGCTGCACACTCAATATTCTGGTTTCTTCAGCATTCTTTATTAGAATAGAGCGGTTTGGCTTGGAAGAGACCTCAGAGATCATCTAGTTCCAACCCCCCTGCCATGGCAGGGACACCTCCCACTAGACCAGGTTGCTCAAAGCCCCATCCAGCCTGATCTTGAACACATCCAGTGCTGGGGCAACTACAACCTCCCTGGGCAACCTGTGCCAGTGTCTCACCACCCTTAAGACAAATGTATGTCTTAAGTAGGATAGATCATTTCCAAATTTTAAAATAATTAAGTATTAGATAATACCTTAAAGCAACTTGTCAAACCTTGAAACCAGAAAGTTTCATGAATTTAAGCTTGGAATCCTATAACCACATATCTTACAGTATTTCAATTCAAAATAAAATTTCAAACATGGGATCTACCTGACAACTTGTATGTAACTTCGAGCAAACTGAGTAGAACTTTATGCATTGTAACCTCAGAGTAACTCTCCTCATACTTATTACAACTGACTTCACAAATTAACTGCAAAACCTACTTTAACTTTGAACTGGCACAAGATAAATATAGCACTAGTAGAGCAGAAATACAAGACACACATAATCCAGACTAATGCTAAGCTTCAGTTAATTTTGTTTATAGTAAAAACAGTTATCCAGATTAATCTCTCTAGTCTTTCCTCATACAAACATCCTTCGTGTGTTTCTTTTGCAAGCTTTCTGAGTACGAATGTAATTTTGAAATCAGTTACAGGAATGTTCCTTCCAAAGTCTGTAGAGAGAGTCAGCAGTTTATTTGCTCTGTGTAAAAGGCTGCCCAGATACTACTCCAAATGTTAATTAAGATCCCTCATCAGAAGTAGGGAGAAAATATTCAACTGAAAAAAAAAAAGCAGCAAGAGATAAAACCAGTGTATTTCAGACATGATGTTTGACACTAATAATATCAAAGCTCAGGCTGTTTTTCAAAAGAACTCTACTACTAGAAGGTAAAACTGCAGTATTACAAAAGGGAGGGCTAAAATAACCACACTTTAAAATGCAGTACAGAAATGCAGTAACCTGAAAGTGAATTTTCAGATGGCTTTTTTTAAAACTCACTCCATTTTCAGCTCTTGCATCTTTTATTACCAGTTGTGCGAACCCTATCAGATCTCCTCAGCAAAATCCTGTTGCACTAAGCACTGTACACAGAAAAGGCAATGCTTTTAAAAGCTTAAAAATATCACATCAGCAGCAGAAAGAGCTGTAGTAGTTTTTCTCTCTAATATCCTTCCTGCACTTCATCCTATTTAGAAAACTAGGAGCAGAACTAAGTTTTCCTTTTATATCTCATACCGCTCTTGCCTGATATATTTCATGAGGTAGAGGAAAAAGCAACACACAATCTGCTAAACAAGTACCACATCTGCCGCCACTGTCCTTCCATTGTCCCTCTGCTAAAAGAGGGAGAAAAGTCTTCTTTGCATGTTTGCCGAGAAGGATTTCAGCTCAGGAGGCTAAACTGGTTATTTTTGAACCATGCAATCTCAGCACAATCCTGGGTTCAAATATGGTAAACAACTATGGGACAGAACAGAGAAATTCTTTACAATCCCAAATTACAGTTTGGTTAACCAAAGCACTCCGTCAGTCAGGTCATTGCTGCTGTTTTCTTCCACTATCATTCCAAATGAACTATCCAAAGTCAGATGATTTTTCTGATCAGCTTCAAAGCAAAGAGGGATAAGCATACAACCAACTGAAGCCATAAGGTAACAGTCATAACAGGGTTACGTTGAGTACCACCGTATCTCATCATACATAATTATTAATGTTCAACTCAAGCACATGCTCAGAGTGTGCTGCATGCTAAATTCTGGACTATTTTATTAAAAACAATCATCTAGGCTGTCTATTCAGCATAACTTCCTAGTCACTCTAATCATTTACTTGTTTCAAGTACAATCGCGATCTGCATGTGCTCTGCATTCCAAGAAACCCAAGATATATGAAAGCCAACACTCTAAAAAACTCTCTTCTTCCCAGGGAAGAACGGAACCTGGCATGAGGAAGATGGCAGCTCTCCTATTTCTGCTTTTATCTGCCTCACAAGGGCAAGTCAAGCTTATATATTTGGGCAAAATCAGAAAAAAAAAATAAACCCACAAAGTAATCAAGGTCGTGGTTTAACAAGGGCAAACTGGACTTGCTGGCACCAAAACCCATTGACACAAAGAGCTGTAAAACCCCCATTTGTGTTCTGAAGATTAGGATAACAAAATTAGATGTTTATTAAAAACCAAGTAGCAGGCTGACTTGTGACAACTAAAAAGAACGACAGGCTTTGGACAAGAACTAGCAATAAGACAAAGTGTATTTTTAAACTTATCTTATTAAATCATATAGTAAAACACGTTAGGTAAAATATTCAACAGTAAATTATGTCTTGCAAAGAAAAAAATGCATGTCATGTTGGGCTTTTTTAGTAAGCATGTAATATGAATGACTCGAAGTACTTGGATTATAATTATTCTGCTATTGAAAACTGGAATAACACACAAACAACCCAATCTGGCAAAGCAGAGGCGTATCAATCACAACATTTTTTTAGTATTACATATGATAACCATTTCTTTACCAGTGAGCAACAAGGTGCCCGAACTTTCTAACTGATAAGAATACAAAAGAACTCTTACTATCAAACAGAATTTATGTTTCCGTGTTGAAAAATAAATTGAACATCTGACACTAGAGGAAAATAAGTGAGATCTTCCAGGGCGTTTCGTGCTGAACAGACTGTAACCCAACCCAAGTCAGCAGGTGTTACCCAAATACCTCAGTGGGGAAAAGGTTAGTTAGAGATCATCCTTTTTATCATTTCATTTTGCATTCGAAAATACAGAATGTTATTCCTTACAATGCTGCCATCTCAGAATGGATGAGAAATCCTAAATAAGTAGAACCCCTAAAATAATTTGATTGACAAAGTTGCAGCAGACTTCATAAAAAGAACAGATTTTGTAAGATCACATTGTATATAGGAAAGGAAAAAAATACCATGCAATGTCTATGAGTCTAAAAAGTATGCTCAGATACTCCATGAGTGACCAGAAGTCTAGGACCACTCCCTACTAACCAGTCTGAACTATTATTAAATACTTGAAATAGGCAAATATTATTGAAATATATTACAATGGAAATGATCATGAACATTGGCTCCATGACAGAGAAGCCTCAGCGCATGAGGAAGCATTACTGAAAGACTACTCAGTTGAAAGCCTTCATGATCTCGATGTTGTTCTCCATAACATTCCATTTTATATTCCCAGAAGTATTTTGATGCCAAAGTAAAAAAGGAAATAAAAAAGCCCAGAAGACACAAATCACTGTATTAAGCTCAACAAAAGAAGTCTTCCATCTGTTTCAGTTTCTTACACTCCATACACAAACATCCACAGATTTTCTATCTCTCTCCTGTGGGTAATTTGTGCAGCGCAATCAGTAGCATTGGAAAGATCAAAAATACCAGGTTAATCTTAGTCAGATGAAACAGCATTAGCAATATAAAGACAAAATCTAACTCACTTTCCCCCATTTTTCTGGAGTACAATGAAATATACAGCAGAACCCGCAGTTACTTTATACAATTCCAAAGGTATTTTACATTTTTGCAGTTTATTAATCTATTTTTTAAAATGCCTAAGAGCAAAACTGAAAAAAAAAGGGGGGAAGTAGAGACTACATGAGCTTTGCATCACCTATTGCTTCTGATTAACTCCCTATAATCATGATACTTATAAGTGGTTAATTAACAAGTAAGAATAGAAATTGATTTTTCCTTAGAGCCCTGCAACTTCTCCACGACCAGCAATGCCACAGATCCACAAAATCAGACAAAGCAAGTTTCTAACATTATTTTCCAATTATTGCCATCGTCAATAACCATAAGTGGTTTTCCCATGCTGTGATAACTCTGAACCGAAACAAAGAATTTGTTCAAATTTGCCTTTTAGCATAAACTGCTGAAAGAAAGTCACGAGAATTACCGTAGACAGTTGTAAAAAGCTGAAACTTTTAAAAAATGGAATGTAAGATTCTCTTAACTCCAATGTGTTGCCTATCCACACCCTTCTACATAGAAACGTTCAAGATGTTGCTGGTTAGCTCCAGCATTCACTATCCTTATAGCTGTGAGTACTGCAAGCGTACACATATGGATATATAGAAAAACACGACTGAATTCTGACTGCTTCACCATCACGTCTTCATTAAATTTAGGAAAGACTGAGACTGTTTAGATATTGAAAGTGTTCAGACAGGAATTCAAGCTCTGAAATTATTCTTCATCACTTTCCCAAACTAAAAGCCTGGACACGCTCCAAGTTCGGGTTCTTCTTATTACCCAGCTTCTTGGCGTCCACTCAGCGGGAATTGCTTCCTCTGCCGCTGTTTGCTGGAAAAAGGGACACTGGACAAACAGGACTGTCAGGAGACTGATTGGGGATCCCATGTCATCTTCACCTTAATGAAATACATTAATTAATATGAAACAACCATGGTGTTAACAAAAACAGAGTCCTTCCTTACTTGATTCTTGTGATACATAGACGAACTATTACACAAAACGCACACACGCCAGCCCATGAAAACAGAGGATAGGAGACAAATTATGGATATTGAAAAAAGCATTCAAATACTTTAGTAACAGGGATCACCTAAATATCCCAAGAGTTGGGCAGACACGTCCAAGGATTCTTAATGTAATAAAGGTTTAAGAACCAGCCTCAGTTCCTACCATCTCTCCCATAATTTGCTACATGGTAAAAAAAGATTATTTATAATACACTTATAAATAAAAAGGGAATATGAAGATTTTAAGATCTCTATTGCACACTAACAACATCAGAGCATAGTAGAGATGGGTATAAGCTACAAGCTAGAAAAGATGAAATAAGAACTGCACTTGAAATAACTGAACTGACTTTCACTATCCAGAAAGAAACAATAAATTAGTAGCAATACTAACATTTCAGATTATATCAGTGGGTCCCATTATTTTAATACTAACTATAGCAAATATAATAACCAGAAAGCTTTACATAAACCAAATAAAATTTTTATCTTCTCCATAATTAAATTTATCTTTATGACGTTCTAACATCAAAATTTCATTTTTTGTACAAAGTCTAACTTAAGAGCTAATTAGGAAACTAGGTTTAATTTATTTTATATTATATATATTCAAGTACTATACAAAGGGCAGGAAAAAAAGCAGCTTTTAATGCACTTAATTCAGAATGTTACCAGACACAATCTGGGCATCGTGGCTGAATATAGTCCAGTCTCTTTATTCAGTTTAAGTAATGTATTACCAAGCTGAAGATTTAGGTTGTCACAAGCCTGAAAAATAAATACGGTCACCCATATACTATAATTATGTATTTTTACAAAACTTTGATATCTCAAAAACATCTGGTTTAAGCAGCTATTTAAGGTTTTCTTTCTGCAACTGCATCCTCACAGCTACTTCCCAGCACATCAACTTAAGTCTAGTAACTTCAGAAGGCTTTACGTGGCCCGTTCACGTGTCCACACTGATGGTTTTCAAGTTCTGGGCTTCGGCCCGTAGGAACAACAAAAATAAATCAGTTCCTCACATATTTGCATTTTGGCCTGAATTAAAGTTTAGAACCATTTTCAACCAGCTTGCACTAGCGCAGAAAAATAGCCAACCATTACCAACGATGCTGCATGTCGAGGCATAGAAAAAAGCAGTAGACAAAAAAAATACGCTTTGATATGGAAGTTTAACTGGTACTTTATGTGATATAATTCAAAGATATATCATCATTTTGGAGCCCAATCCTATAAATGTTTAGTTGATGTCAAATTATGGAAACATGCAAAGCTAAAGACTGGGTCACCTGCAGGATCAAGTTCTAGGCTGTAGGAAACTGAAGTGTTCAGTTCGTATTAGTTCTAAATATCTGTTTGCTGTTGGAAAAATTTCACTATATGATTTTTAAAAGGTATTTTGTTGATAACTTTAAACGAGGCTTCAGAGCCTCTGCTCCCTCCGTATATGAGTTTTCAGGGGAAAAAACCCAACATACCAAATCCATAAAAACAACTTCTCAATTAACTTCAGACCGTGGCAATTTAGGATTTTTGTAAATAGTTAAAATAGCTTAGAAAAATCAAGATATTTTACTGAGGGGAAAAACCCCTCCCTCTTCATCTGCAAATCATTCGACAAAATTGTTTAGAACGTGAGTTTCCAGAAATTCACTCTGTAGGTAGTACTTATATTACAAAACAGATGATCTCAACCAAATTATGAATTTTAACTGCTACTGTGAAATCATCATGGTTGTGAATCTACTGGGCAGAACTATAATTTAAAGCACAACTGACCTAAGGTTAGCAGCTAGTTTGGAAACAGGTTGTAGATCAGCCAACTGCAGCTGTGTAAAACAAACCTCGGCAAAATGCACCAGACGTGCTGAAAACTTTTCTCAAATTATTAACACCTACTGCTTGAAGTTCTGTGGGAACATAATAAAATACAAAGAAAAGATGTGGGAGGCAAAGCAAAAAAATCTATGCAGCATTATGCCGTTTTAAAAGCTTATGAGATAAAACATCAAATAATTTCAAAGTCTTAACTAAAAGCCAAACAGATCCATGTAAAAGGTAGCGCCCAGTAAATTGACATGTCTTCGGGTGATCTCTGACAGTCTAATACTTTTATTAACTCTCTATTCTTCCTAATGTAATCAGCATAAGTGCTATCACCAGTTATACTTAATATAATTACTTTTAATATAATAATTGAGCTTAATATTAATACTTAATACTATTTACACAGCCATTACACATCATCTAGAACATTTTTTTTCCAGACAAACACAAGAATTTCTTCAAATCCAAGGAAATATTTTAAATATTATTAATGGAAAAAACAAAATCACTTTATTAGTTACGCAATATATATGTATACTATGAAAAACTGTTACCCATTTTAAGACTGCTTTTCTGCAGTATTTCATTATTTCAAGACTTCTATACATTTCTTGCCTTCTCAAATCAGAAAAATAATCATGAGCTGATCATAAAAAACGCAGCTCTACAAAAGGATTCAGCTCATTCCTTAATGCTGGAGTTGAAAACCAGGTGTAGCATACATAACAGGCACAGCATACGAATAACCTCACGTTAAACAGGATCACTCACAAGCTTAACATTAAATTTAAGCATTCCAGGGACTCAAACCTTGATGCAACACTTCAGTGCCGCAAATAAGCAAATCAAAGATACCACCTTCAGACCGAGGCGCTGTTACCCACAGACTTCCAGATCTCACTACCAGTGTGTGACAGAATTTGATGTTCTACTGCAGTTTCTCTGTGTTCCTTCTGCCTTTTAAGTCCCTGCAAGCCAACAGCCCATTTAAGATCAGCACGAACTACCGAACGCCGTTCTGGGTTAGCAGCCAATGTCCCTACGTGACTTACTCCTCACAAGTTCATCACATGTTTTTATGCTGAGAAAAGCAGGACAAGCTGAAGTTACTCCTCTTGTTACTCCATATGGATGACAATCCACAGGGAGCAGGTGATTGTACTCCACAATAACCAACTATGCTAAGATACTCTGTTTCCTTTAAGAAAGTTGTTACCTCTTGTGTGCTGTAACGCTCCAGCCTTTACTATCTCCCAGGATCTTAAGATGGCAGCACGGACTTGTTACAGAACCTGTAACTTAGTAAACTATGCAGTTTATAAAAAATGTCAGCTTCTGTCAGAGCCTGGAAAATTCTTTTCAAGAGGTAACTTCGTTTCACGCTCCTGGCCAAAGGAAACAGCTGTCATTTTTTTCTCCACATGGTTCATCACTGGCACTTTATCATTTCACAAGTCTCCTTTTTCCAGCAAACAAAAAAAATGTAACTTTCAATGTGCTCATTACATTCAAGGAATTTGTTCAGAAC
The DNA here is from genome assembly GCA_033124195.1 of Coracias cyanogaster. Taxonomy (NCBI): domain Eukaryota; kingdom Metazoa; phylum Chordata; class Aves; order Coraciiformes; family Coraciidae; genus Coracias; species Coracias cyanogaster. Next base: position 33,944 of record JAVSBS010016373.1, on the reverse strand, counting down.
CTACCCGTTTCATGGAACTGTGAAAACTGTTACTCTAAAGTGCAGCCGATCTGTTTGCATAGCTTTCAAAGCATGACTGCACCGGTTCTGAAGCAAAGGGAAAATACCTATTCCTTCCATTTATATGGCCAACAATAACTTCTACATTCTGACCGAATCATGTGTATCCTGGCGGGGAAGGTAGCTTCGAAATACTTTATCAGGAAGTCCACAACTACATAACACGCAGGCTCCCCAGATAACTGATCCAAATTGATGCACAGGCTTCTTGGACTCCAAACTTTATGGCTGCTCTTTTGGTTTTTAATCACGGTTATCCTTATTTTCTCCACCACGAACACCACTTGTATTTTCCAATGTAGGTGACTATAACAGATGTGAAGAATAACTGACCAGAATTCTCTTGAAGGACAGAACTAATATTTTTCTATCTGAAAACTCAAGCCAGCAAACCACAGGGTTTGTAACAAAGTACTCACCTACTTGGGAATGGTGAACACACAGGGAACAGTTCATCATCTCGTTTACATGATACCAAAAAACACTCCAGTGGAACGTATCCCATGCTCCACATAATCTAGTGGTTTCTTAAGGATGTTTAACTGAAAACAAGTTGTATCTTCTACCCACATGGGGAATTCTTTGTAGAATTTAACAGACGCAAGGAATTTCTTTCATCTCTACTGCCCATATAGTAATTTTAATCAGAATTTGTTACGTGACAGGGAAGGTGAATCTACAATAAATGACAGGACAAGCAAGACAGCGTCATTCTCACCACCATTTAATCTGCGTGAAATTCTCTATCTCCTAAAAGTAGCTGCAAGGAGCCAGAGGGGACGGTTAGGAACAGGTTGAGTATGAGAGCAGGAAGGTGGGGGACTCGGCACACTGTTAACATGGAGATTTACTATTTTTCTTACATACCGTTGTCATGTCCATAACTGACCAAGACAAAACAAAAAAGGCAGTTCAAATATAGCCTGAAGCAACCTAAACCACCTTTTTCCTCCTAAATGAATTCTTTTCACAAGTACAGAAGTAAAACAGAGTGTATCTAGTGTGACAACGCAATACTAAAATGTTAAGTATTTCCGTTACATTAAAAAGCCAAATACAGTTTTGATGCAGGTAAATAATTGTCTGTGGAAGCCTGAAACACTTTAACTTCTTCATGGTTACAGAAGACAACTGGTAAAAACAGTTATATATATTTATAAATATAGAAATAGAGCTTTAACATTCTTCCTATCCTAATCTTCAGCTCTAACACGATGGAAACAGGAAGGAGAGTAGAATGTTTCAGATAAGACTATCTAAACATTTTAACTTGCACAAGGTAACATATTTAAAGCCATATGCAAACCACTTAGTTGATACTCAACAATTAATGACCTGAAGTAAAATGATCAAAAGGATAGTATCATGGTAACAGTCATGACACATCTGTAATTTTAATAAATAATATTTTCTTGTCATTAAACACGGTTATCCATCTATGAGTCAGGAGGTGGATGCTGTAACTATTTGGATTTATATATAGTTGATTAAAAGTTAGTTAAAAAAAGCAGCAACACATTGAAAAGAAGCTTTAAAATACTGAGTGTTTTCAATGACCTTGTCAAAGTAAAGATCAGTAGCCCAAAATTCCTGGTTAAGTCCGTCCTTCTCTGCCTCATTCTATTTTAAACAACATCCTGAACTCTCCCAGAGCCAAGACTTTAGTGAAAAGAGCCCATGATTACCACTATCTTTTGAAACCATGGATTTATGTCTCAGTACTCTGGGACTAACTTCCTCCATTTCATTTTCAACTCTGACAAATGAACACGGGGAAAAATCCTTTAAGACAATTTTGCAAGATTTCATAAAGCAAAGCTCCCTTTTATGTGCAGCTGACCTCAGCAACTGGCAAATGTATATCCTCTCCCCCTGCTCCATAAGTAACATTCACAATCATATATTACATTTTTTAAATGTACAATTTAGACATGAGCCACCCCAGCCCAGCTCTCTCTCTGCAGCCTTAGAGGTTAGATTCCTTTTAGCTCTAAGTTGAAATATTCTTTAAAGCATTTGATAAATCAGGAGCACGAATCCACAACGAAACAAGCTCATTACTTCCCTCCCTGACAGTACCATGTCTTGGATACAGAGAAAAAGGGGAGAAAAAAAATGCTGTGTAGCAGCAGGGCAAACTCTTTGATTAATGTGTTGCTCTTCTACAAGATGAAGCTTCGCAGTCAGCCCAGTGCTGTAGGTGGCCAGTCAAGATAAAGACTTTTACAGAAAGATTCCTTCTGATTACGCAAGAATCTTTAAGACAGAAAAGACCCACCTGTTAAGTAACATCCACAGTTTTATAAGTTGTAAACGACAAAAATCATAGAAGCCCAGTTCTAAGCTGTGTAATGGCCTCAAGCTGCACCAGGGGAGGTTTCGGTTGGACATTAGGAAAATTTTTTTACTGAAAGGGTTGTCAGGCCGTGGAACAGGCTGCCCAGGGCAGTCGTGGAATCCCCACCCCTGGATGTTTAAAAGCCGTGTAGATGTGGTGCTGAGGGACGTGGTTTAGCAGCAGACTTGGTAGAGCAGGGTTATGGTTGGACTGGATGATCTTAAAGGTCTCTTCCAGCCTAAACGATCCTACGATTCTATGATTACAAGAATCCACTGTTAATTTACAACAAAAAACAACTTTTTAACAACTTGATATTTACAAGCGTTCCAGATCTTCATTTCACCAGCAATATGATGATGTCAGCAGTCCACCTCGCTGTATTAGCACGGAATACAAAATATTTAAGTAAGTGTATAAGGCAACAGGAAGCTTAGCTTTCTTTGATGAAGGACTGAGAAATACTGGTCTCTAAAGACTTCTGAAGCAATATGAAAAACATTTCTTTACTCAGCAGGATTTTCTCTCCTTTCAATACAGAATGCTTTTTTTATTTAGCCAAGTCACCTCTGAATGTTTGACAAATCCAAAGTAAAAACACTAATGGCTCCATCACTAATATCTGCTCTTCTTTCCCCGTCACTCTTATACACACATTCTAAGAAACCAGCATACAAAATGCAGATATTATCAGGTATTTTGATTGATTACTTACATCATACTTTGCAATTCAGGTGTAAAGCTTGTCGCTTTTCTTCCACTGCTTGAAGAGGCAACTGCTGACATCGGGCTGGCCACGGTGCTGCTCATCTGAGTAAACAAAAGAATAATAGCACTTAAAATACTTTCTACTTAATCTTAAGGAGAGGGCACGTATGTTTTATGCTAGATATTCAAGAGGAAAGACAAGCTATTTGGGGTAGACTTGAATGCAAAGGGTCTGCATGCAAAAAGAAGCCTATCTGAGACACTGCAGAAAACGTGAGAGTCAATGTTTACTGTAACCAAAGTATTAGAAACATGCACTATTTTTGAAAATATCATTGAGAGGTACCCAGGGAGCAGCAATGGAAAAGTGGTAAGAAAAAAAAAACACTGTTATTCTGGAATACATGGTATTCAAAGGCACCAGTATCTCACTACCCCAAACATCCTCTTATATTTCTGCAGTATCCTGAGCACTAGTAAACCACATCGACACCATCTTCGCTAAGGAGTAAAATAAAATCTCAGAAAAGGGCAAATAAAACTTGTTGAGCACTGAGATTACAAGCTTCCTTTAAAAACCACCAGCTTTACATACCAATATTAGTTAAGTCTTTAAAACAGAAGTGTTTTAGAAAGAGCGGTACCTGAACATCATCCTAACACTTCTGTGACTGAAGGTACTATCGATATACAAAGTATTTTACAGCTTTTCTACACAAATTTCTCATTAAAAACCCCAAACGAAACCCATAAAAAAAGTCTACTCTTATTCTATGAATTAACACATCGACATTTCCCTCTTTAATAACAGGCAAGTCAGTCAAATACTTTTAAACAATTTAAGTTATTTTTAAATTTACTAGAAGACTGACACCTCAAAATTTCCCTAATTATGGTCAACTCCATCAAGACGTAAGGAGTTTTCCCCTCAATAATTTTAAGAAAGTACTGCACACACCACAGAAGTCTCCCGATAAACAGAATATACTCCCGCTACATTTCTTCCTCTTCTAATTTACTGCACACTAGTAACAGTTGAGTTGTACTGCTCATTTCTTGCACTATTTCTAGCAGCAGTAGTAACGACAGTGAAAACCATGTTTGTATAGTTTGCTTTGCCACAAGACTTCTAAAGAGGTCCTACCTTTCTCCATTTTTAATTTCGAAGTTAAGATAGATTTCTTTCCTAAAAAAAAAATATAATCTAAAAGTACCTGACCAGATTGATTGCAATGGCCTTTAACATCAATCACAAGTATTATGCTTTGGTTTAAGAAAATTCGCAATACTCTCAATACAAAGCATAAGATACCTTCAAAAAGTAACAAAAGAACTCTGCTTCGAAAGGCTGATGACAACAGCATACGGATGAACAACAACTTTATGCACTTAGACGCAGGTTTACTTGTTTTATTAATGCTTTCAAGTAGATTTTCACAGACTTCTCTTCATCCTTAAGCAGATCAACTTAGGACCTCAGCCTGCAATCACTTAGGCACATGTGTAACTTTAATCACAAGTTTACTCCCACTAAAGTCTGATTTTAATCACGAGTAGTTACAGACCAGGCCTAAGTATTGGCAGGATCCTGCCCTAATCAGCAGTTACCAAAGAGTCATATAATCTAAACAGTCAAATTAGTGAGTTTAAAATGAAAAAGAAAGTAAAAAATATCTATAACATGAAGAAAGGTGACATGAGTATTTCTAGGAAGGCTCTATGCACACATGGAAGGGAGTGAAAAGGAATCTGCAATGGTACCCACATACCACAAACAGCCCAAAGATTTGGAAGTTTATACAAATTTTACTGTTCATTAATTGATTCGGACTGATTACAATTCATTTGAGTAGCTATATATTTATATCCAATACCACAACACCAATATTCCTAAATATAAATTAATACACTGTAAATTCTGTATTTTACCCAGACCCTACAGAAAGGAGACAGGGGAACACTTCAGTCAATACTTTCTAAAACAGCTGTAGAAAACAAATTCCTGAAATGTACCAATCAGATGTGCCTTGAAGTTTAAAAGCTGAGTTACATACAGAGAGTTAAGGGGTTTTTACATTTATTTCTTTTAGAACTAACTACATGATTTAAAGCCTACGGCTATTTTCTTTCAACATCCATTGTAGACACACTGCTTTATCCACGAGGTTCTGTTCTGCTAACTTGCAAAGCATTCTCCCACAATTCCTAAAAAACACGGGACAATTCCAAAGTTGCCTCCTCACAGCACAACATTCGTGATTCACGCAAGTCCTATTTTGGAGTAAACACGTTTTAAGATTCCTGCCCTCCAAATGGACAAGATGTTTAATTCCAAAACTTGAAGGGTTGTACATCTGTACAAGTACCAGTAGGTTTGAGAGCTGAAAGCTTATCAGCTTCTGCTTCACTAAGAACTTCGTCTTCCTACTGCAACCACACGATTTAACTTTCAAATCAAGCAGGTGTACAGCATTTTCTTGACATAAAAAACCAACAGCTTGTCAGGCTTCCTCAGACCCTTTACAATAATTACTTCCACAGCCCACGTTTTGTTTGATGGTTTAGATAATTAACTTCTTTACACATCAAAGTCTCATCATCCGTATGTTCTATTTCCTTTCTTCCGGACATTAAAAAAAAAAAAAAAATCATTCAAAAGCAGAAGCACTCTCAAATCAATTTTCTTCAATAAGTACAGCTAACACGGAACTGAAAAGCCTACTGTAATCTTCAACGGGTCAATATATGGTATTTGGTTTAGCTCCGAACTGAAACGCAGCTGTTTGCCATATTCTCCAAAATGAATTCAGATGTTCAGATTAGGTCACAGATTATTTCAACATGCTGTGTTTTAATCATGAACTCCAGCAAGGAGAAGAGCACTTCTGATTAACACTATTTGGACTAGTAATTAGGAGCTCCTATCAAAATAGGTCCAGCTTTTACAAGTTCTTTGCCCATAAGTAAAATATTGCCATAAAATGCATCATAAAAATACACATTAAAAGTCACGTATAATCATTCATATACAGGTTTAAAAGCATCTGCTGTAATCGCAACGTCTTTTAAAGAGTCACAACAGGGAACGGCACTTGCTCCATACGAATCAGCACAACGAAAGAGTTCTCAGTGGAGGGAAACAAATTCTAAGTCATTTCTTGCCAAGTTTAGGCCCACCCTTCTCACAGAGGTAAGATACCTGGGTAGATTTTATTTCAAAGCCATCCTTCACATCCATGCCCACTCTGAAGCTACCGAGCAATATTAACTCACGCTGATGTTTGTACAATCAACAAGCAATCTCTATCGGCCATCTATTTTATTGTATAACCCATCTATTTTATTCAAGATCCAGCTGCAAGATGTGTAAGAATTTAAATTCTACTGCTTCTAAAACTTGAGTTTAATATACAGGCTATACATAGAGCCCCTAAGTGTAGAGCAACAACTCTCCAAGCTATTTCATATCATTTAGGACCTACATAAGCAGTCTTAAAATACACATATATATATATACACACACACACGCACACAGTCAACAACTCGATCTTTTGAAACACTGCTCAGATAGTTTGACCAACCACCACAGCCAAAGTGTCACACGAGGATCTAAGAGAAAGGTGCACCCAGTCACTGCGGAACCGTCCTCCAATACATCGGTTCAATAGTTGACCTAAACTCAGTCAGTAAGAGCAAGCACTATTACTAATAAAAAAAAAAGAACTGAGTCAGTTTAAAACCAAAGTGGATTCTCACAGACTTTATCCGACGTCTCAGTTAACAGGCTAAAGAAGGTGCAGAATTCCACACACACCCCCCCCAAAAAAAAAAAAGAAAAAAAAACAGTGTCCCTGCATAAATTTTTACAGGAAATAACACATTAGAGTAGGATTTATTGTATGATGACTTCATTCATCAAACATACGTCTGATGCGGTTACTGCATCAGTCCTCTCTTCTTGCCTTTCATAAATGCATTTTGCATATCACCTGAAACCATGCAAAAATCTCAAGACTGGCATATTTTCATTTATATAAACCCAAACAAAGCAGGAAGGAAACAAAAGCCGAGATGACTTGGGATTAACACAAAATTGAAATTAATGCTTTTGTTTTCACATCCTTTACTTCAGAGTAATTAGATGAACTGATGTGTTACCCGTGAGTATTTTACTGCATGCACGGCCTCACCAGCAGACCAGGGCGTGTAAGATAACAGTCTTCTAGGACTGGAGATGCAAGAACTTAATTAACTACAGGAAATACAGATTTTTTTTGTTAGTGCACTTCTTTTAAAAAAGAAAAACACAACCGTAAACCCTGTTAAACACATGCAAGACTGACTTTCTAAGCATATGCTCAAAATTATTTAAAAAAAAAATTAAAGAAGAAAGTTTAAATCCCCCCAATAACGCATAACCAAATCCTGGAGTACATATATGGTTTTGCTGATCACCCGCTCTCCCAGTAGCCTGGAATAACTGAAAATTAAAACACTAAGTATTAAATCCTTAAGTTCTCCTGAGGCTGGAACTAGAAACTCTCTAAAGGCTTTCAGATAAGCCAAATGCACAGATGACCTAGATTTTAAAACAAACGAACAATTCAAAATGCACAATGAAACTCCATCATCCTCCAACCTGTGCAGGTCTAAAAACTCTGTTTCTTGTGTAAAAATTAAGAAGTGGCTTTGCTTAAAGACAGTAAGATGAACAACTTCCACGTTCCCTAAATACAGCCTGTTAAAAGCCAAGCAGATAAAGCAGAAGCACAAAGTTTCAAGGAGCAGCCAGACCGAAGCCAGGATTAGAAGCAATCTGTGGGCAGGCAGTGACACATCTGCACCAGGTCTGCACACAATAACATTGTTCAAAGCTAGGGATGCAATCTCAGCTTTCTTTCAATTTTTAATTAATTAACAAAGTATCACAAAGTGGAATGCGTGCCCTACTCGTGCTAAGGATAACACGTTACATCTGCTACTGCTGCTTCCATTTATTACCTGATAGACTGGATGCTGAGGATAGAGTTATTTTAAAAGGGAATGCCAGAAAGAAATATTCGTCTTCTAGCTGTCAATGCACAGCCCAGCTTTCAGCAACCAGACAAATAAGCACCTCATCTTTAACCGTGACACTCTTTCTTGGAAAGACACGTGCTTGGAAAGCCCACTCGAATACAAGGAGTACAACTGAACATCTTTTCCCTCTTCCCATTTGTAAGACAACTCAGTCATTCATTCCCAATTAGAATCACAGAATCGTAGGGATTGGAAGGGACCTCTGGAGATCGTCTGGTCCAGTCCCTCTGCCAAAGCAGGTTAGTCTACAGCAGGTTGCCCAGGATCACGTCCAGGCGAGTTTGGCCTCCAGAGAAGGAGGCTCCACAACCTCTCTGAGCAGCCTGTTCCAGGCTCCGGCACCCTCAAAGCAAAGTTTTTCCTGATGCTGAGGTAGAACTTCCTGTGTTCCAGTTTGTCCCCACTGCCCCTTGTCCTGTCACTGGGCACCAACTGAAAAGGGTCTGGCCCCATCCTCTTGACCTCGGCCCTTCAGATATTTATAAACATCGATCAGATCCCCCCTCGGCCTTCTCTTCTCCACGCCAAACAGCCCCATGGCCCTCAGCCTTAACAAGATGTTACCCTTTGTTATCAGACATTCTGTAAAACACGTTTTTAAATACACACAGGCAGAGTTTTAATACAAAGAATAAAATGCATCTTCCTTATCTCATGTTTAAAGCTGTCCTATTTGACATCTCTGGAGATAGAATAACGCTTAATGTTCAATTCTGTATCTCCTAAGAAAAATATCTTTGTGCATTAATTTTACCAAAGACTTTAAATGAAAGCAGTAAACAAAAACTCTCACTGACTTGGCAGGGAAAGAAAAGTCACTAACCAGCTACAGACTGAAGCGTAACCTTCTGACTCTCTTCTGCATAAAAACCACTGTATTTTACTTGAAATGACTCTGCATGTCCTCATTTTTTAAGTTATTATTTGTCCACCCATGAGTTAGACATGACAGTTATTTAAGCCTCTTCTGAAACAGACCACAGAACGGTCTGGACTAGTGAAAAAGAATACTGATACACAGATGTGACTATTTATTTGAGACTGAGAAACACACAGCATAAACTTACTTGAGAGGAATGCCTCCACATCTGGAGATGTTTACAAACACTTCTCTCAGAGTTTCGAACTCCAGTCTGATCAGAGCTCTAGCCTTCCCCAGAAGTGATTTATTTACTTTTAAACAAGAAAGCAAGGTAAATAAATCCAATGTATATGCCCACCTCCCTCTGAACTGAAGATGCAGCACGTCTTGCAGAACTCCCTGTCATAGTTGGCAGTTAACGGCACAGCAAATGAAGCACCGATGACCTTCTTCTCCCTTCCTAAAACTATTCTAACAAAACAGTGTAAAGACCAACCTGTAACTACCAAAGTTTCCACAGCTTCCAGAATCAGCCTCCCGCAACTGTAACTTTGTTTGGACTCTGGCGATTATTTTTTTCAAAATGCATTATTTTAGTAGTATTCTGAATCTTGCATACCCATTATTTAATAATTATATAGATACGCAGTTTAGCAACCATGCAGTAACCACTGACAATTTTCAGTGAAGCAAATAAGGTGGGCTTGCAAGTCTCGTGATAAAAAACCAGCTTTGAGTCATCAGGAGCTAAAATACTTGACTTCAGCATGCAAAGATGAACAGACCCCAAACTAACTTACTAAGTATTTTGCTTTTTCTGAAGAGGAAAACATTCCTATGTGAATAATGAATAAGCAGATGTCAAGTTAGTTCTGCCAGTATGTTCATTGCTCATGTGCCAACAAGCAAACCCATTAGTTATCGTTGTTCCCATCTACTTGGTGGATCCACCAAAGTAACTTTAAATTTAAGGTTTTGCTAATGCAGTTGGATTCTCTATAAAGTACAACCAAGTTTTCCCTCTCCTTACCACTAGTTTTAAGTTACACTTTCTCAGGTAGAATTTCTCTCTCTAGACCTTCACCTGCCTTCATCTGTTCAACCCCTTCCACGACAGCATTTTCTTCCCAACCTATCACTTGGATTACATCAACCTTCCTCCTTTCACATCATCCTGAGCTGTGTTTAGTTCAGTATCTGAAATACAATCAAAATCATTTCATAATGAGGGGTAATGGGTTTAAACTGGAAGAGGGTAGATTTAGATTAGAAATTAGGAAGAAGTTCTTCACTATGATGGTGAGACACTGGCACAGGTTGCCCAGGGAAGCTGTAGATGCTCCATCCCTGGAGGTGTTCAAGGCCAGGCTGGATGAGGCTTTGAGCAACCTGGTCTAGTGGGAGGTGTCCCTGCCCATGGCAGGGGGGTTGGAACTACATGATCTTTAAGGTTCCTTCAACCCAAACCGCTCTATCATTCTATGATCATATTGATCCATCCTGACTTCATTTGAACATTCTGGCATATCAGGAATTTCATTTTTCAGCCCATTGCTGCCCTCAAGTTAGGGCATCAATGCATCCATTAAAAATTCCTAGTCAAGAATGACAAGCCAAATAGAGGATAAGAATTGTATCTGATTCTCATTGAACTGTTCCTCTCCTTTCCGAAATTACCGCTTGCCATCATAAGTCTAGAGCAAGAAATGTCAGCCTCCACTGTTGCTTGTTTACACAACACCTAACACAGAAGAAATTACAGGAAAAACCACCACAGCTTTAATATAAATTACAGCCATGAAAATTAGCTCTTAAGAAGTGGGTCTAACAGTGAGTCAGTAACATTCAGGACACCAACACCGTTAGAGAGCTTCCAGTCACAGATGATGTCCAACAGGTTTCTGCTAAAATGTATTCTTGTTTACTTCAAAATGCACATTTTCCTTTACTACTTGAAGCACATGATTTTTTAAAGCATTTAGCATTGCAGAGCTGTATTGATAATTCGTGTGATTTACCTCAGACATGCTCACAAGAGTTAGGCCAACACCTGGGTGCTTCAAACCACCTCTTTCACACAAGCTTTTGGCATCTTTTTACTGTTTCTTTTACTTCTTTTACGGCATTTTAAGGAGCTGTGTGAACAAGAAACTTTGTAGTCGACTCTGTAAATGTCTGATTGTAACCAAATACAATACTTGCAATGTATGCAAAACACAGGGATAAAAATAAAACAAAGATTATTTATAAATAGAAATGTATTCTCCCTTAGCTTGCAAACAAACACTAAGATTACTTCAAATTAATGATTACATGTATCACGATGAATACCAAGTATCTGAAACAGATTACAGATATAATCAATACCATTTTCAATACCTTTAACGTGCAGTTTTTTAGTCAGCTCCAGATAAGCTCCTGAGTCACTACTGCCTAGCTCCATGAGAACATAGGCCTAACTAGTTTCCTTTCCTCTACATACTTCATATATCTACACACTTGGATATTTCACAACTGCAACAAGAGCATCAACTCAATTAGTTTCTATGGCATAATTACACTGCTTGGGTTTGGCCTCACGCCATAAAACACCCTTGCAACAATGACCTCGAAAGACACCTTCTCGCTGCTCTCATGGCTTGAGGGCATCCCATCAGAACGGCGGCAGCAACAACGATACCAATGTTCTGGGTTGCTCTAGACCATTATAAATGTCATTCTTAAAACACTTGTAGCTTACTAAATTACAGCTTGCTTATGCTGACAAGTTACTAATTGACTAACCAAATTCCAGGCAGCTCCGTTCTATCTCCTTCAGAATTGAGCCCATGAGAGCAATTCAGTTGATTATGATGCTCAGAGGCTTATCAAATAATTTAAGGGCTACTGAATCCTGTTAAATCTTAAGCAGTTTCCAAATCGATATATTTGAAAATCACAGTTAAAATGCCAGTAAAGCATAGAGGGATTTCTTGTTTAGTTCTCAGAGACATGACTTTTGACTTTTTCCTCCTGCCTTTCTAGCACATGCTGATTAGACCTCAAGCTTTTCTTCAGAAAAAAAGAATAAAGAATTTCTTTATCCAATGAAAGCTAGTATTTTCACAAGACTCAGAAATAAGGCTTTCAGAAAGCTATAAATAAACGGTGTTAGAGTTGGAAACGGTACTTTTAACATCAGCATTCCCATCTATACAGCAGTAATACGCAGGACAAAAAGGAACCAAAATGAAATAAAGTAAAATCTGATTTGCATATTAGTAAACACGCAAATACGAGCCTGTGCAAAGTCCACCAAAGTTAGCAGAGAGACGGACACTGCTTTCCATGGCACTTGATCTGGCCAACAATGGAGAAAGAGATGCAAAAAGGGAGAAGGGGAGGGTGCCCTGCACGCTGCCAAGGACCTCAGCACTGCACTGGGTGCAGCGCCTTAAGCCAGGCAACGAGGCCTGTACCAAGCAAGAGAATGATGTGGGAACTAAAGACTTCAAAAGCTAATTTAAGCGTATCGCCAACACCACTGCAAACCTCAAAGCAGATCCACTCTTAGGAAATCAAACGTCCCGCAATAAATCATTAATACTAATGCCGTACAGCAAAGCTGGTTGTCCGCTTGCTCTTACCCGACACATACACGGGAATAAATATTTTGCATTTATATTGTGCTTTGCATTCTAAGACTGCAAAGCATTCATTTGTATAAATTCAAGGAACTTAAAAGCAGTTGATCTCTACATAGGAGGTATAAAAAATAAAGTTAGCAAGTGGCAAAGCCACTTAAAGCCTACACAGAGAAGCGTTCTTCTGGACTAGCTACTATTCCTGGGGTTTTAGAACTTATCAGTAACTTCTGCAAGGCCTAATAATTTCTGTAAGGCCTATTACAGGATTCCTATTAATAAACCGCCATGCCTGTTTGTAAAATAAATAAAATCCAATTCCTCTGGAGAAAAACCACAAACTAGTGACATTTCACAGCATCAGAGGGACAAGAAGAAATCAACACCACCCAACAGCCCATGGGTAGCATGAAATGAAAAGAGGAAGAAGGGGAGAAATACCCAACACACCACAGGCCAAAGCCTGGCCTCCAGCACATAAGTCCACAAGAAAGTTCTAGGAACACCTTCAAGGTTAGTCACAAGCCAACAAAACGAGCAGGACAGGGTCCAATGGGTGTAACAACAGCACAGGCCATGAGAAAATCGACACAAGAGCGAAACACGGGGAAAGCCCGGAGGTCACAGCGAGCAACCCCAGGTCTAGTGCTCTCCACCCAAACTCACTTGGTTGGGAGGCTGCAGAGCTGGAAGGGAGCTGGGGACCAAGCAGCATCGCTGCCTGGGTCACAGCAGGGCCACCTCTCAGTATCTTGGCTTTGATGCCAGAGCTTTACTCAGAGGAGCCCCTTCCCAAGGGGGTTACGATTCACAAGCTGCTGCTCCCACCTGCCCAGCACGACCTACCAAACCACGAGCATGGAAGGAGAGTTAGCAGAAGCCCCCCGCGTCCACGGACACCCCTCGCCGCCCCTTCCCGCCAAGCAGCGCTTCACAGGTATCCCCGGAAGGAACCCGCCAGGTTAATCTTTCTGAAGGCCCCAGAAACGAGCAGCCTCGCTAGGTTAGTTAGCAGCGACACACTAACGGCGTGCCCTCGCTGGTGACTCACTCAAAGGCTCACCCCCGGGGATGGATGGATGGGTGGATGAGGAGGAGGAGGCCGGGATGTGCGGGGGAGGAAGGGAAGGAGGAAGGAAGGCGGGTAGAACAGCCTGGTCTGGTGGTGCCCAGCTCCCCCCGCCCCACCCCGTGTGCGGCCGTAGCCGAAAGGGGAAAGCAAAGGGGCAGGAACTGAACCTCGTCCCTTCCCCTCCACGCGCTGCCTGGGCCGAGGCAAGGAAGGAGGGGGACGAAAACCGGCGGCCGCTCCCTCTCTCCCGTTTCCTCCTCCCCCCGCCGCCGCCGCCGCCGCCGCCGCCACGGCAGCTCCGGCGCCGGGACGCGCAGGCTGCGAGGGGGGGGTAAGATGGCGCCGCCCGCCGAGAGGCGTGGCCGGTTCCGCCGCGGCGCGGCCGACGCGCAGCCGATGGAGGCGGCGGCGGCCGCGGCCTCCCAGGGCGAGGGGCGGAGCCGGGGCGGTGCTCGCCGACGCTCGCTTCCCTGTCGCCGTCAGCCCGCTGCCCGGCCCGCCTCCCGCAGGTGCTGAGGGCAGGGCGCGGGCGGCCATGGGCGACCCTGTTCCCCCTCAGCGCCGGGCGCTGCTGGAGGGGGGCGGTGAGAGAGCTCAGGGCTGCTCCAAAGAGCGGGAAGGGTTTGGGGAGGGCCGGGTGGATCCTCCCGCGGCGGGGTCTGGCCTCGGGGCCGGTGCCAGCGCACCCTCAGCTCTGCAGCTGCACCACCGGAGAGGTGTTTGACTGTAGTACAGGTGTGCACGCCGCAGAAGAGCGGCCTGCTCTACCTTCTTGCCCTTGGAAACGCCAGTGGGTCCTGCTACAGCATAGCAAGTTGTACTTCTTCAACCATAGCCGTTAGTCACAAAATCATTTAGGTTGGGAAAGATCTTCAAGATCATCAAATCCAACCGTTAGCACCGCCAAGCCCACCGCTAAACCATGTCCCTAAGCATTGTGTCTACCCGTCTTTTAAATCCCCCCAAGGATGGTGACTCCACCACTGCCCTTTCTGTGAATAAATTTTTCCTTACGTCCAATCTAGTCCTCCCCTGGTGCAACATGAGGCCATTTTCTCTTGTCCTATCACTTGTTACTTGGGCAAAGAGATGGACCCCACCTCGTTACAACAAAATGGTTCAAAGCTGCACCTGGGAAGGTTCCGGCTGGACACTAGGAAGCATTTCTGTATCAAGAGGGTGGTCAAACACTGGAATAGGCTTACTAGAGAGGTGGTTGATGTCCAAATGCCTCTAACAACATGCTGTAACTTGGTCAGCCCTGACCAAGTCAGACTAGATGGCGATTGTAGGTCCTTTCCAACTGAGTCTATTCTATATGGGGGTGGTTAAGTGCATCAGGGTGGTTAAAGACCTTCCATCTCTAAGCAGGGCCTATGCTTTCCCTCTGATTCCTGGCAATGGCAGCTTTCTTTTTCTTGTATCCTGTCAGCTCAACAGGTTGATGGGGAAGCACATGACTAGGCAAGCTGGAGCATTTAACCTACCTTTCCTTTCTTCTTTTAACCCTTCCTTTCATCTTTCAACCTTTTCTTTTTTCAACACCTCCTAATTGTAGGGTTTTGTGAGTTCAGTTCGGTCATTCCGCTCATCTGCAAGGACACGCACAGGTTTCTTAGGAGACCAGCTGATTTGTAGCACAGTATAAACTGGGATTAATAAATGTGACCAAGAGAGGTAAATGGAGTAACTGTTAGTGCTTTCTTCACCACCAAAAAACTTGCTTTTCTTGAAGGTTTGCAGGGTGTGTAACTTCCAAAGTTACGGCCTGTCTTTTACTTTGCCCTTCTCAGTCCATCTTTCATTCAAATTCCAAAATTACTGGAGTAATATGGTTAAGCATGTCTAGTGTGAACTACATAACTTCCAGGAGCTTGGACAGATGCAGTGTGACTTGGTGAGGTGGCTGGAAAAGCACTGACAGAACATTTTCTGACAAATTTTGTTGCTGTGCAAAACCATTTTGCCCACAGTGAGAGGTTACCAGTCCAGACGTGATTGAAGTTACTGCCTGGTGATGAGCTGGCCCGATGAAAGAACATTCCCCCTGTTGCCACTTCTGTAGGTGGTAGCTCCTGTCAGAATAGTTGAGCAAGACAGATACCTGCAGGCTATGAAATCTTAAATCAAAAAAATTTACTAGAAGACAGAAGGAAAGAGGACTGAAGAACACAGTGTCCCTTCTAGTACCGTGGCTTTGTGTAGCTTGTGAAAGTGCAGTGGCTGCTCCCTACTCGCATCTCAATTCTTACTACACTTCACAGAGAGGGGAAAAAAATAAAACACAACTGATCAAGTTTTTGCGTTACACAGAACCAAAAAAGGGCAGATACAAAATTATTTTCCCTTTTCAGGTCACCTTTCAAATCATAAGGTCGTTATAAACTGTCTCAGCACTTTTACGAACTGGAGTCTGCTCAAACCATAATGCTTACAAAGTTTCACTTTGAATAGGCCTGATTTTCTCTGTCATTTGTTTTCACTTTTTATTTCTCTGCAGAACATAAAAAGTCAGAAAAAGATTTTATTTTCCCCTACATAGCATATAATTTACATCAATCATCCCAGGAGGTCAGTACCGCTGGGGTGTCATTTAAATACAATGAATATAAAGTAATGAAGCTCTTGCTGGAGCGGATGGCCACAATTCTCGGAGAAAGAGAGAGGGAGAGAGAGAGTTTCCAAAGCATGTGGAGAAAGCACAACGGGAGACCGAGTGAATTCATCACACCACAAAAATGTCTCCATCCTGTCGACAAAGTCATTAAAGGAAAATGAACCATTGTTACTCTAGATGCTCGCATTCCTTTGGCATAATAACCTCGGTGTAGAAGCATCGGTGCAGAGAGAATTTGCACACAGAAGAGAAAAGAAAATTAATCTACTTAAAAAAAAAAAAAAAAGTATCCAGATTATGTAATGAAATAAATCCTCCCTGCTCCAAAGAGGAGATGGAGCCTCTGCAGAAGCCACAACTAATAAGGAACCATTTGCAGTGGTACAGGGTGGTTTCTTTTCCTTCTGCCAACAAGTTGAAGTAAACGCCAACACGGACCATTCCTTTCAGGCAACCCACAAATTATGTTCTCCTTTAATTACACGAATGTTTCTACCCTTTGCTGATCCATCCTGGTTTTAAGATCCCATGTTGAGATTTCCCCAGTACCATTTCCCTTCTCTTATTCATTTACTTCCACTACTTTTTTCAGTCTCCATTAAAGCAACCTGTGAGGAATGCAGGGATTAGGAAGGTTTGCCATGTTCAAGTTTATTTCATTCTTTGGCAAAGGGTGTCCAAATAAGAGAAAGCGTCGCATGCATACAATAAATCATAGCAGTTTCAGAAAACTTCAGGAAACAGTTTCAGAAGTGTGATCCACAGATCCACAGATTGTACTTCTGTGGATCTCCCTCAAGGAAATACCACTTTAAAGCAAGCCACCATGCAACCTCTGGTAAAAAAAAAAAAAGCAATGTTAGATACCTGCAGCAGAAATTCTTCCCTTTATTATGAATTATTCCATGGTATGGCAAAGTCCTGTTTGCTGTACTAATTAAAACAGAAACGTGCTAACTGAATTATCACCTTTATTGTCAAAACCATATAGCAATGTCATACATAGAAATACATAGATGACGTCCATGATTTTTTTAACACAAAAGCACTACGATGATTTAAGCAAATACTGGAAGGGAGATCAGTCCTTTACTTTTTTTTTTTTTTCGCAACTGCACTAGAACGGGGATCCTACTCAAAAATGAGCAGAGTGCCATTTTTGGGAACTCACACTGGCCAAAACCAAATCATACCTGTTAATTACAGCAAATCTGCTCACAGACAACAGTGAGCATGCTGCTTATCCCTCCTTTACAGCCACTAAGAGGTAAGGAAGTGGATCAGTCTGCTGGCAAATGTCCCAATTAATTGGGCGTGCTATTTATTAGGGTGCTGATTAAAGTGCACGCTGCAATATAATAGTCGAGTATGGAGTTGCCAACACTTACTCACTCCGGGCTCATGTGGATGCAAGCGGGAGAGCAGACTAGCAAAATATGCAAACAATGATGTATTCTGTGCCAAATTGAGTTTAAGGCAATTCCAAGGCCTGGAAATTAAAGACCTGGAGAAACAGAATTAGGTAGCACCACGATCTTGAAGATAGAAGTTTCTGTCGTGTAATCCAGTTGTGACCAAGAGCTGCAATCTGTAGTTGCCATTTGGCACATGTATTAACACTGCTCTCGGAAGCCAACACCACAGGCACACCCTGAAGAAAGCAACATACAAATGAAATAGAAAATTTGATAAAAGCAGATTTTTGTTCCTGACTGATCTGAGTCAAGTCACTTGAAGAAAAACTGCTCAGAGGGGTCCTCTTCTCAGACACCAACTCCTTCAGCCTCTCCAGTCCACTGCGCTGAGACTATAGCTTAAATAACGCTGGCTTGTTGTACGCTATTCCAAACCATGGCTTCCACAAAGGAGGCTGGGAGTTTCCACACATGATCAAGGAAACCTATGCTAATAATTGTATATATTATCTGAAGTAACGCTTGAGGTTTGATCTCAACCAAGATAACCACCAGAGCAAACCAAAATCATGATTCATACCAGCAAAGAATTTCTTGGTCCTGGATCATGCTTAACTTACCTTGTTTGCACTGAGGCAAGACCTAGATGGAAGGCCCAACAGGCCATGATTATTAATAAATTTACAGATCTGCACATGCTTTTCTTCCTACAATGGCCACGGGATTTTGGCAACATCCTGTGTTGTGCTTCTATAGCCAGAGATACTCAAGGGTGGCCTCTATAATTAGAGAGCTCCAGCCAAATCACTCTAACAACAGAAAATAAGTCTTGGTGTGAAGACTGCCTTGCAAAGCTGACTATGCCCAAAAAACATGCAGCTCTGAAAAGGGCACCCTGGCAGTATGCTGGATGCTCTGGTCACCTAAAAATGAGAGCAGTAAAGCGGAGGAAAAGCTCCAATTCTCCCAAGCAAAGGAAAGAGACAACGCTTGTAGCCAGAGACTCCTCTAGCTAGGGACCAGGCGGCAGCTTTAGCTGAACGTTGTCCACATGGATCTGAAGCAAAGCAACATCAAGAGAGATTCATTGTTCGTGTAATCACACCTGCCTCCCACTATTTAACCGAAACCAGCGCACTGCACAAAAAGCACAATCAAAGTAGCGTAACGCTGGTTGAACCAAAAGCATAGCGATCCTTCTAATGACAGTACATATTCTGACAACTTCAATATCAGGATTAGGTTTCGATTTCAGGTGCACTGACAATTAGGTGTCTACATGTGGGCTGTGTTTAGGTTCTGATTATAGTCAACAGAAACCCAGTCAACATGGTCAGTGCAGGCGAGCGACCAACTCAGTTCATCTGAAAGGAGACACCTATGTTTGGTCACTAGACTTGCTCTCTGGAAGCCACAGACTGCATTTCCTGGGGCTGAGTTTAGTTGTATGTCAAATACTTGGGGCTATGTTGTCTGGCCTCCATCTGTCTTTCCAAAGAGTGAAGAGCCTCACGTAGATCCTGACTCATACACGGCTTGACACAGCCCTATGATGATGTCTTAGGTAGCCCAGGGCATCTGTAAATGGCACTAGAGACTTAATTTTAGGCTAGTGAATCAAGGCTTAGACCACTGTTGAGTACAATGGGAACTTA
This sequence comes from Coracias cyanogaster, assembly GCA_033124195.1. Lineage (NCBI taxonomy): Eukaryota > Metazoa > Chordata > Aves > Coraciiformes > Coraciidae > Coracias > Coracias cyanogaster. The sequence goes on along the minus strand of JAVSBS010016373.1, from coordinate 14,515 downwards.
AACAGGTAGCTTAAATGTAAACACTTGCATTGTAGACAACCAAGTTTAGGTGTCTGAACCTGGAATCAGCTCTCCTCTAGCTGTCATTTCTCCAAGGAAAAGGACATGTGTCTATCATTATTGTTTACTTATATTAGATATTCAAATTGGAGTGTTATGTTGCTTGAAGAAAATTTGCAGGTTTCTGAATCCCTTGTATCCTTAACAGAAATACATCCTTATTATAGGGGTGTTGGACTAGATGGCCTTTAGAGCTCCCTTCCAACCCAATACATTCTATGATTCTATGATTAGTTCTTTCTGGATTGCATATTAATATAATGAAAGTTTCCAGAACCAGTCAATTCAAAACAGTAATTTCTTGAAATATAGGAATAGTGCCAGGAATTTGCATCGAATTACTCCTGGACTGCAGAATAAATAACATCAGCCACAGGTTGCTAAGGATTTCATTTCCTCAATGTTCTGAAGCAAATTCATGTTATTTGACCATGCAGAGCAGGTAGAATTCTGAGTTTATGGTTCCCCCAAATTTTTTAATCCCTTAACGTGGGTGCCCAGCAGTGCTAATCTGTGTACGTTAGATATGAGATACAAATGGATCAGAGAAGTTGTTGGGGTTTTTTCCTCTGAATAAATGTTTAAATATTTAGGGCCAAATTCCATTGCTAAACATATGAACACAGCTCTCTTTGAGTTCATTGGAGTTGTGTGTGTGTATCTAAGAGCTGAACTTGGCCCTTACAGTTTAGATTTTTGCGCTAAGCTTCCAATGTGAAATAACGTGTGATCTGTAACACGCAGGGAAGCAGCAAGACCTAGTTTTAAAGGAAGGGCACAATTCCATGTTTCTGCTTTTCTTGTGGATAAGAAGCACTGCCCTCAGCAGAGCTTCTGAGAATATCGTTACCTCTTCTCTAGGCAGTCTTCCTTTTGTATAAGGTGCTCCTCTGGCAGCTTTGGTCATTTCTGTAGCTGGGACACAGAGTAGGATACTTTTAAATTTCTTTGCTACTTCTCTCCAATTTCCCTTCTGCCTGTTTCAACTTAGCATCATGAGAGAAGGTACAAAAGCATTTTAAAACACTCTCAGACTAATTAATTAGATACATTTTTTTCAAATGATGAAAAAGTTAAGATGTTGATTTTAAACTATAGGCAATATGTTCACAGCACCCAAAGGACATACCCACTCACCCTCTCTAATGAACCAACATTACAAGCGGAATCAGCTAAAGAATTTTTACTGGGAATTGCTACAGAGTGCCAGTACAGAGCTCTTGAATCTGGAGAGATTCACAGAACCATAGAATGGTTTGGGTTGGAAGGGACATCAAAGATCATCTAGTTCCAACCCCCCTGCCATGGGCAGGCACACCTCCCACTACACCAGGTTGCTCAAAGCCCCATCCAACATGGTCTTGAAGACACACAGTGTTAGGACATCCACAACCTCCCTGGGCAACCTGTTCCTGTGTCTCACCACCCTCTGAGTGAATTTCCTCCTAATTTCCAATCTAAATCTACCTTCTTCCAGTTTGAACCCATTACCCCTCGTCCTACCACTACAGACCTTTATAAAAAGTCGCCCTCCAGCCTTCTTGCAGGCCCCCTTCAGATACTGGAAGGCTGCAATAAGGTCTCCCTGGAGCCTTCTCCTCTCCAGGCTGAACAACCGCAATTCTCTCAGCTTGTCTTCGTACAAGAAGTGTTCCAGCTCTCTGATCATCTTTGTAGCCCTCCTCTGGACCCGCTCCAACAGGTCCATGATTCTTTCCATATTCTTGCTAGCTTTTTTACCATTCTGTTACAAAGTATTTGTGAAGTTTCAAGATTCTTGAGTGCCCATTTTATTTATAAGGCTCACATTCACCTAACGTCCAGGGCCAGGAAAGACGAAGAATGACTGCATGGTACTTGAGCAATATTGTGTGAGTGCCATAGGTCATGCGGTCTGATAGAAACTTGCCCCAATGCCAAGAAAAAAAGAGACAATGAAAAAAAAAAAAAATCCTCTCAGTATAATTGTGGTGATTGACCACTCCAAAATTTCAAAATTCCTCAGAAAATACTTTCTCCCATCTAATATAGCTCTGGGGTTTATCATTATCAGAAAATACTCTGTTATCAACTCTGTGAGTGTATTGAACAGTTCATATATTTTAGTGGGTTTTGTGAAAGTCATGTTCTTGTTGGGGATTAAAGCTTTTGAGGGATGGAAGGGTTTTGGAAGATTTCTTATGAAGTTCACTGGCTACTTTAGATTGTTTTTCTGTGGTAATATGCTAATGCTAATGGCATCCAGCACAGTAGAGAAAGACCTTACATAGTTTCAAAGTTTTACAGATGCAATTATAAGTGAGAGTGAGCTGCTAGCTTCCTTTAGACTTTTAAAATCCTGCAGAGATAGATAGAGAGACAGACAGACAGACAGATTAGGCATGAATCCTTCTAAAAATGTTGTTCCATTTGTGGCCAGAATAGCATTTTATGGCATTCATCACAAAGGTCAACTAGAAGTTGTTTCATACAAAATAACATCTTCTTTTATCATTCTGAAAATAACTTCTGCTTCAGTTTCCTTCCTCATATGCTAGTTTATTCTTTGTGCAATTGCAAAAATAAATACCACGGGAAAAACAACTTCTGTTACAATCCACTTCTTTCATGATGTTTCCATGGAGCGGTCAATTATTGATGAACATCTAAGAAGTAGAGGTACCTGGTCCAGTCTGGTTTGGCAAAGTAGTTTATTATGCTCTTTAATGTAAAAGGACAGAAGAGCACACAACGTATGAAGGGGACGCAAAATTCAGAGTTAGGTATTATGCCATCAGCTTCATGTGATGAGAGTACTGCTGACTTGTTTGAAACTGTATCTTCTTCCGCTAACTGCTCTATCAAAGTCAACTTGTTTTTAGATTAGACTGTATGATCCAGATGTGATGATTGGCTTGTGGTCTTGAGTCCTCTATTTATATAGATGGTAAGAGACAATGTATGAAAAACCCTGTTCATCGTCTGCCATCCTGCAAGTGTACGTCAGCATAGAAAGTCACAGTCCATGCTGACGTTGCAGACTTTGCACTATCCCAGGTTTACTGATTTGGGCCTTTTACAGAGTCGGTATTTCAGTAGGTGTGCACCTGCCCCAGACAAACAACGTGCTTTGACAACTGTTGTCAAAATGCCCACCCACTCTCTAGGCACACCTTGGAGTAGCGTTGAAAACAACTGCTCTTCCAGCGCAGACAAAGTCAGTTGAGTTCAACACATATTGTAAGAAATTCTTTTATATACTCTGAGGCAAATCCTATGTGGGCAAATTGTCCCATGAGCCCTGGACAGGCATGATTTGCTATGGTAAGCAATGAACTTACCTGACCTTGTCCACACTAGTGAGGCAACTATTTCTACTACTACTTGAGTGGATCTGAGGGTGGAGAACCATTTTTGACACCCCTCATCAAAACCAGATCATTCTTCTAGAGAAGGCAAAGCCCCGGTGATGTTACACAGCCTATGTGCTGAAGTGCACTCAGGTGAGGTAAGGACACGGGGTCATGGCTCAGAAATTGCTTTAAATTTAACTTGCTTTAAATTCAGAATACTTTCATAGGTAGAATACTCAAGGTTGTACTGATGATTTCACAAATGATGGTCTGAAGAAAATAAGCACACATATTGTGTGCATCTAGTAAATTAGGCAGACTTAATCAATGGTAACAGCCTAGTTCTCCTCTCACACCAGTGTAAATGAAGATGGGTACTGCTGCAAGCCACCAAGTTACTTTTAGATGAAAATCACTAATATTTCTAAAAACATGATACACAGACACTTAATAAAGTTCCTTGTTCTCACTTAATTTTTTTTATTGCCTTAAACAATCATGTTTTTATTGGAGCCAGAGCATAAAATGGGGAGAGGAAGGGGAGCGGGGTAGGAATGTAATGATAGGAGTTCACGATGGGTAGCCAGGAGGAGAAAAGTGTCTGCTCCGTTCTCATTTACTCTGAGGTACAGAAAAAAACAGCTTTCAGACTTATTAAGCATTTTGAACAAACTAAGAGCTCACTGTTTATTTCAAATGTGTAAAATGCCATAACCTGCCAGTAAATGTAGCTAGGCATGCAAGCGCCTGCATGAAGATAACATGTGCGTTACAAGAAGTATAATTGTCATAACATTATCTTTTCTTTCTTTCCTGAATCAGAGGGAATGTGCCATAATCTAGCAAGAGTCTCATGATAAGTAATGTCAGAAATGGCACTTTTTCTGGAGCTGCCAGCTGTCTATTTTAGACATAACATCAGCCTTTACTGTAGCCTTCCACATAAAAGCAACACGAACAGTAACGTCTCTAAGCAAGCATGAATGATTGGCTTGCAGATTCTTTACCAAACATGGCGTTTATTTACTCCACACAGGTCATAAATTTCCTTAGAAAAACTATCAGTGGTAATCTACATGTGGTGTTTAGTAAACAGAGCTTTCCTCCGATTCCCTCAGTCCATGTTCTTCAATTGTCAAAAACAGTGGAAGATGGTTTTCTCGTGCCTAAAAATACAAATTATTCTAGCCTTTTAAAATGTTGTGGAAATGTGAAAGGCTTTACATGTTCCTCAGCAAGGTGGGCATTTAGACATGGAAATGTGAAAGGATAAGGACCGTAACCCAAAGTAGCAAATTACCTAAAGCCTTGTCTCTGCTTATCTTATGTGAAGCAGCACCTTATTCCGTGAAGGCTGCCACGGATATCAGTGGAGCTGTAAACAGAATAAGGCTTTTCTTTCTTTCTTACCAAGGGGGGGAAAAAAAAAAAAGAGAGGGTGGGATCTGCCTTTTCATGTAAGGGGCTTTTATCTGCTCCAAAATCACGCTAACCTCAGGGTGCCAAGCACAGTATGTTTGAAAGCATTCCAAAGATGGGAAGAGCTGCTCTATCTTCTCCACTACAAAGGGAAGCTTGGTAGTAACGAGAGCTGCTGTCGTCTTCCAAGGAAGGTTCTGCATCTCCTTTGCCCCCTCTGAGGACCTCTTACTTGTTCCTCCTGGATACTTCCAGGTTACGTCTTCCTTCTTATGCCTAAGTTAGGAAAACATTTGAGTGACGGTCTTCATTATGAGTTTTGCCCTGGAAGAACAGAAGGATTTCTCCCTTGCTTTTCAGTATCCATGCATTTAATAAATTATCTAAATATTTATAAGATAAACTAGAATAGCAGGCATTACATCTACATATATTACATTATTTTGGTATTACGTCACATAAGCTCCTAATATCACAGTACTTGTAATATCCCGAGGTCAGAGAATCTTACTCACATTTGAACGTCTAGTGTTAATAGTGAAAATTTTAATTACTCACATTCATTCTAGGGCCTGACCAGCATTTGAAACAAATAGCTTAAAACTTATCATAACTGAATTATGAAGTGCATTATGAAAAAAATGCCCAGAATTTGTACGTGACTATTTTTTCTTTTCTATCACTTCAAAACAGCCTGTTAAAACAAAAGAAAAAATATATCTGTAGAGAATTTTGACTTCTGAACTAAAAGCATACGCCAGATTTCAGCCTGTAAGGAATTTTTATGGTTGAATTATAGACTTCTAAAAGACACAATTTAAAACCCAACTGCTGACACTCATTCTGATCATATTTTATAAGCTACTATTAACTAGGATGAGACCGTAAAGGAGGAATAGATCCCGTATCTCTCTGCTGACTCTAGGGTTTCTTATCCTTTCCTCTAAAACAGTGCAGCCTACTGTCAGGGAGAATATTGGTCAGACCAGACCGACTGCAGATCCAATCCAGTCTAGCAAGCCTAGTGCTGCGATGGAGGCTTTGCAAAATTTAGCTGCCAACTACTCCATCTGTACTGAGCACGCGCAAGGAAAACCTCAACAATTTTCAGCAACTTCTAACTCGGCCAAGTTCGGGTGGATCCTTTTGGTCAAGGGCAACAAAAGGAACTTATCTTATTTTCCCTCCTTATTCCTCTCCTACTTAGTAAAACTTCCCGGCCTGGCTCTGAAATAGATATTGGGATGATTCTAAGAACTTTTAAACTGTTGTGAAACAATGTGTTTTCTCTTAACGCTGATCTCAGAAGCAGCAGAAGTATTTCTGCTGGAAGTTTCCAAAAAAATTCAGCTTGAGGCAGACTCGGAATTGAAAAGCTCATCCTGAACGCTAGTTAAAAATTGGCAACGTTATGTGAGTGAAAACAAGGTCTTATACTGGAAAGTGGTAGCCAGGCTTAACTGCAGATACTGCTGGCACCTTCACCTATAATACTTCTTCTGCCAGATCTTTGTCTTTTATTACTAGAGAGAATCATTCCTGTGATGTCTCATGTTTTGTCATCTGCTCTTACGGCTTGGTTTTGGACTGCTGTTATTGTCTCCTGTGACTCGGCTGCCGGTTCCACGACAGTCAGCAAAAGGATCGATCCTGTGTTATGCCCCACACGCCCAAGGTCTTAAAGGCCACACCTAGTGTGGGGCACACGTATATTATGCTAAAATGTGACCGGGATGCTCAGCATTTGGAGGATTACATTATGTCATACCATAAATATGATTATGTTCTTGATCCTCTGGTCTGGCCCGACTGTGCTCAGTCGATCTTCTGAGTGAATTTTCAGGAAAGAAAGGGCAAAAATAGGCGAATGTTTATAGTTCCTCAAAGAGTTGGTTTGCTATCTCCATTATTATTTATTTTACACTTGCCATTACCATCCTCTTTCTTCTTCTATTTCACTCCCATAGACTGCACCACACCTTTTAATGTTGCAGGTTTTCATCGTCTTTAGAATAAGTTATCACTATTTGGTGTTCTTCTATCGCTTCAGCTCCAAGACTCATGACATTAACAAAGAATCCACCTGATTTTTTTTTTTTTTTTTGCCATTCATGCTATTGAGAGCAGATTTACAGCGGGAATCATCGCCATTGCAATATTGAGAGATTAAGTGCAAGGATCTGGTGGTGTGCTTGTGGTTGGAAGCAGTAAAAACAACCTCTCCCACTCGAGACATGTCGTGTCTTCCGTGTGAGCTTTATGGAGCTTGTATCTGGCCAGAGTGCACTTCATTAGACTCTTACAAACCAGCATGCAAAATTTCGGGACTCTGCAAGGTTCCAAATGTATAAACTCTTTTTAATTACAAACAGTTATACCACCCACTTTTCCCACAGTTTGTCAAGGGAACCAGTTTTCACTGAGGTCAACAGAAAAATAACCGTGAAGTTTCTGGCTCACGCTGGCTTTATATATGCTGAAATAGTAATAATAATGAAAAAAAAAAAGCTCTCGTATTTTCGCCTTTACATCTCTCAAACAACGTGCTGATTTTATCTGACTTCATTCAAGGAAAAAATCCACGATTTTTTCCTCATTCTGAAATCAGTCACAAAGAAGTCGGGAGAAGGATTATATTAATAGAAAGGGACAAAGTCAGTCTTGCCGTGAAAAAAAACCAGTTGGTTCCTAACTCTGAGGACACTAACAACTTTCTGCAGTTTTTCGTTTGCATGTTGCAAGCAAAAGGAAAAAAAAAAAAAAAAAAGAAGAAGAATATCATTTATTTGAAAAAGACAGGTTGTACAGTTTTCTAATTGAACTACACGTTCAGGTTTTTACTGCCAGAAAGCACGGGCTGTACTTTCTCTTTCAGACGCTGCTATAAGATGACAAGTAAGCCCACATTTCTTCCCTTCGCAATGATGACATGGTCGTTTGCTGCTTTAAACCTCACTGAAATACGTGTGATGCCAATGGGGCATAAAAGGCTGCCGACAGAGAGGGAAATGAGACAACTCTGCAGTAGGAGCGAGACCTAAGCTTGCAGTCCATGCTTATTAGAGAAGGAGAAAATACAGCATTTAGCAAAAAAAAAAAAATCAGAAGCAGTAACTATTTACTTTGTTGTTTGTATAACGTGCATTTCGCTGCGTGCCGTGGAAAAGCCGACAATTTTGCAGGGGTGGCACGGCAGGTTTCTTACCAGCTTTTAGAGTTTTTCTCCTGGTATCACAGGCACGCTTTACAGACGCGTAGCCCTGCTAATCTTTGGACGTCTGAGAATTTCACACGTATTTTTATATCTCAAAAGGTATACGGGTCATAGTTAGTACCCCATTTTATACTGAATTAAAGATGCCAAAAGGCTTGTCCGAGGTCACCGAGCAAGTCAGCTTCAAATGCTGGGCCAGAATGCAAGAGCCTCAACTCTTGGTCCTCCCTTCCTACTGAAAATACTCAGGAAAAAGCAATATTCTCAGGATTGATCTTTTTAATGCACTAATTTTCTAGCCTGTCCTTCAAACCTTTAGGCTTATGTTTGTATTGGGACTATAGACGCTAAAAAACCAGTGTATGGTGCTGAAATATGAAAGGCTTTCAACTAATTTTGGGCCACAAAGAATCTTGTTTTATCTGTGCTGTAAATCAGTGAGGCAGGGACACAGTAGTTAAACCATAGCAGCCCATAGTCTGTGAATGCTGCAGTTACGGAACTCATTACCACACGCCTAATTAACAGACCAAATAACGTGCAAATCTAGAGTTGCTATCTGTCATACTTAAGAAAAAGCAAAGAATAGCTGGGCAAACAGTCAATTTACAGCCAAAGCGAAAGTAAAGCGCTGCCAAGAGACGCTGGAGCTTATCTTGCCCCTACTGAAATGAATGGAAACTTGGGCAAAACCTTCTCTAGAATTGAGCTTAGTTAAGATTGCTCATTTTGGCTCGAGTGAAGAAAAAGCTTTAGGAAGGTAGATGTTGGAAAGAGACTATTGGCAAGTCCTTCACTATAGTAATAATTGCTGACATGGCTGTAGTCGCTCTGTCTCAAAATATCCAATACAACAACAAACCCAGTCAACCCATTCGTTTATTCCCGTTTCACAAAGGCTATTTACACAAATAGAGAAGCTCAAAATAAATTCTGTATTCACCGTATTTACAGCACATTCCAGCCCAACAAACTGGCATCGAAACTATTTATTTAGGGAACGTCATCCAGGTTAGCATCTTTCAAATCTGACAATTATTTTTCATCTTGGGCATACGGTGCTTGCAACAGGAGCGTGCAGGACCCTTTGTTTTATAAATATAATGATAAACAAACTCAGTGCTCTTTAAAACGTTACCTTTTTGTCCAAAAGCAATATAATTATGGCTGTATTCATAACATAGTTGAAAGTGAAAAAGCTAAAAGACAATTGAAATGGCAGCAAATGTAGCCGTGCTAATGAAAATCCTCTTTCATAAAGTGGATCCGAAGGTGTTTGTTAAGACATAATTTGCCGTGCAAGCACATTTTTTCACCAACCCCCTACAAGTCTCTAACATCTTAAAATATGACCCATTTTGGAATCAGGGCTAAAATTCCGAGAAGTTCTGAAATAAAAACCGAGGAAAGCCGAGCAGCAGGGTTGCTCTCCATTTCAGCCAAATCCAAGCAAACGTTCCAGATTATATATATATATATATATCATAACATAAATTACTTTTTTTTCCTGAAAAATCCCATCCAGCTTTTAAGCAGGTCCATAAACATCACTGGTACTTTTATTAATTTGTCCATAACCATTTAAATAAAATGCTAGCGCTGCGAGCTGTGATCTGTTCCAGGCTGTAGTACGTTCCTGTTAAATGTGTAAATGTTCAGCAGAAAGATATTTTTGCACAGAGACTGAAAATCAGCTGTGCCAGATACCTGAAACTTTGTTCGGGCGTTCAGTGGAAAATTTTATTTCGACATTATAAATAACCATGGACTATTTTAAGTGACCTTACCCTGGTAGCTTCCAATAACTTATTTTAGTTTATCCTAATTAACTTTTTATTTTATTTTAGTAGGAAGAGAGGAGACTGTAAAACTTTTAGTACGACTAATTAAAAGTGGAAATCTATCTTCTCGTTTGAAAGAAAATAAATCTTGATTGTCAGGCTTATATAGCATTTGGATACAAGACAACCTCTTGCCTTCTTTCTAGCACCTTTGGAATGGCTCTGATGGAAAGTATTTCCTCTCCAGCTAAAGAGGGGAGAAGCCAAAAGAACCTATGGTCATCGACATTTGACCAAAATAAGAATGAAAAAATACATTTTCTCGATTGCAACTCATAGCTTCTGAATATACCAGTCCTTGTAGGTGATGAGTAAATTGCCCTTTGGAAATGCCTGTGGCGACTTTGGGGGAAAAGCAGATCGCTATGGTTGTGGGAGAAGTGGGGGGAGCTCAGGAGGGGTTTGCGGCATTATCCACAGCAGTGAAATGTTCACAATGCGATAAAGAGCTCCCAGCGTTGGGGAAGAAAAAAAAAGGGGGGGGAGGGGAAAAAAAGGGGAAAAAATATAAGAAAAAAGGGAAAAGAGGAAAAAAGGAACAAATAAGGGAAAATGAAAAAATAAGGAAAAAAGGAAAAAATAAGGGAAAAAAGTAAAAATAAGGAAAAAAGAAAAAAGGAAGAAAAAAGGAAAAAATAAGGAAAAAATAAAAAATAAGGAAAAATAAGGGAAAATGAAAAAATAAGGACAAAAGGAAAAAATAAGGGAAAAAGTAAAAATAAGGAAGAAAAAGAAAAAAGAAAAAAGGAAAAAATAAAAAATAAGGAAAAAATAAGTAAAAAATTGTAAAAATAAGGAAGAAAGAAAAAAGAAATAAATAAGGAAAAAATAAGGGAAAAAAGGAAAAATGGAAAAATAAGGAAAAAAGAAAAAAGGAAAAAAAATAAGGAAAAAATAGAAAATAAGGGGAAAAGGAAAAAATAAGGAAAAAAATAAGGGGAAAAGGAAAAAATAAGAAAAAATGAAAAAATAAGAAAAATGGAAAAAATAAGAAAAATGGAGAAAATAAGGAAAAAATAAGAAAAAAATAAAAAAATAAGGAAAAAATAGGGAAAACTAAGGGGAAAAAGGAAAAAATAAGGAAAAATAGAAAATATGTAAAAATAAGGAAAAAAGAAAAAAAGGAAAAATAAAAATAAGGGAAAAAGGAAAAAATAAGGAAAAAGGAAAAAATAAGAAAAAAAGGAAAAAACAAGAAAAATGGAAAAAATAAGTAAAAAATAAGTTTAAAAAAGTAAAAAATAAGGAAAAAAAAGAAAAACATAAGGAAAAAAGGAAAAAATAGGGAAAAACTAAGGGGAAAAAGGAAAAAAATAGGGAAAAACGGAAAAAAATAAGACAAAAAGGGGGGAAAAAAAAGGAGAACAGGGGGGTGGGAAGAGGAGGCAGACGCTGGGGCCGGGGGCTGTGCCGGGGGCCAGGCGGCGGCGGGGAGCGCAGGCGGCAGGCGCTGCGCGGAGCGCGAGCTCTCCCCTGTGACCGAACTCCAGAGCTCGCCGCGCTGCAGCCCGGCCGCCGCCTCCGCACGCCCCTTCCCCCGGGCTTCGCTCCCTCCCGGGGAAAGGGGGGGACACAGAACGTGGGGAGGGGCTGCGCGGAGAGCGCGGAAACAGCCGCGGGGGCGTCTCATCTCCACACCCCCTCCCCATGCCCGCGGGGCTGCTTTTCGCGGGTGGGACAGACCTGGGATGTTTCAGGATTTAGGGTTTGCGAAGGCTGCGTTAAAAAGGACACATCCCCCACACACACACAAACACCGGCGGACGGACGGACGGACAGACAGACACCGCCCCGAGTCACACCCAGGCGGCGAGCAAGGAGCACACCCGCAGCGCCGGGTTCTTACACCGGAGCGAGTCGAAGTAAAGCCTTAGAAATTAGAGGGCGGGTTGTGATAGGTTGTTATCGGCGCGGGGAGGCGGTGACGCTTTTTTACTATTGGGTATGTAAATGGTTTTTAATAAGATCTGCCCTTTTTTTTTTAAGGGAGAAAACAAACCAGACTCCTTTTACCTTAATAGTCTGAAGGGGGGTTTTACAGCTTTCATTCATTCAAGGAAATGGTTTAGGCTTTAGACTACCGGAGACTTAGCAAAAAAAAAAAAAAAACCCCAACCCTCTGGCACCAGATTATTCTTACTATTATTTTTTCGGCAAACAAGATTTTTCATCCTTTTTTTTTTTTTCTTTTTTTTTTAAAAAAAAAAAACAAAAAAACAAACAAGCCCCAAAAGTGTTAATGGAAAAAAACCCGGCGAGAAGCGGAGCTCGGAGACCGGCTCCTGCTCCCCCCTTTCCCCGTGGCTGAGAGCGACTTCAAGCGAAGTTTCTCCTCCTGGGGGGGCCGCACATCCTTGTATTTATTTTGAAGGCTGAGGGCTGCAGCACCACGTGCTGCTGACTCTCCTCAGCATCATGATCGCCTTCGCCAGAGCAGTCCTGTATATATAAACCACAAAAACCTAATCATTAGAAATCCCAGCCTCCAAAAACCACATTCAGGACAAAAAAAAAAAAAAAAAAGTGCGGCGTGGTTTTTTTTTTTTTTCGGCTCCTTCATCTTCCCCGACCTCAACTTCTTGGGACTCAAAAGAAGTTTGTTGGTTTTGGTTGCTTTGCTTTTTTTTTTTTTTGCTTTTTTTTTTTTTTCCCCTTCTTCTTCTTCTTCTTCCTCCTTCCTTTGTGTTCGTGGTAAAGCACAAAAGTGCCCGTAAATCAGGACCCGTTGCTTTTTCTCCGGCGCTGGGTGGGCAGGGAGCGGGGGGGAGGTTGCCACCTGGGGAGAGAGGGGAAACTGAGGCACGGAGGGAGCGCGGCTCGTTGGTGGGGAGTTCGTGAGCGGGATTTCCTCCTCTGGAAATAAACCCAGCCCAGCCGGGAGAGCGCAGCAGGCGCGGGCTCCACGCAGGGGGTAAAATCCAGCCCGTTGGGGAAGCTCCTGCCCGCGGCAGCACCGATGCCGGTGGCCGATGCCGGTGACCGGTGCCAGCAGTCAGAGGCGGCCGTCGCAGCCTGGAGCTGCGAAAGCAAACAGGAAGGTGACCGGGGAGCAGCCAGCCCACCGTGTTTGCTTCTTGTGGTTCCTCTGAGGTTGGTACCGGGGGGGGTTTTAACATCGTTTGGTGCCGTTTCCGTTTGGCCAGGGCTGGGCGCCCGGGCACGGCGCGGTCGGCCGGGTACCACGCGCCTCGAGCATCCTCCAGGTCCTTTCTCTTCCCAAACCCTTCCCTCGGAGCGTGGTTTGCTGGAGGGACAGACGCGGTGGGTTTGGACCCGCGCTGGGCTCTGCTCAGCCTAGAAAAAGCCGTTTCCATCTTGTTTTTTTACACTGTTACTTCTTCCGGGCTTGGGCCTGTCGTGATCCCGCCTGGGCTTAGTGATGCTGGTGATCTTAACGTCCGCTCCCGTGAAAATGAAGGTGGAAAGCATCCTTCAGAAGAGCTTTTGGTGGCTCCTGCCCCGGCTCCGATGCTCGTGGGCGGCTCCAGCACTGGAGGAGAAGCTTGGAGAAGTTTGGCTCTTGGGGTTGAACCCAAGAGGCGGGTTCTTGTCTCCGCTCGAGTCAGGGGGACCTGTCGCAGGGGGGTTGGCTCCGTCTGGGGACAAGGTTTGGGGCCGTGGGTTGGTCCCAGCCGCAGGGTCCTGGGATTCTGCTTCCGAACCTGCCTGTGGGGCTGCCTCCGTGGCTGCAAAGCCCCTTCCTCCTCCTCCTCCACCTCTTTTGGGCAGACAATTGATTTATTTATGTAATTAATGAGTTTTCACTCGTTTTTTAAGTATAAAAAAAATATACTAAATTATCCATAACTTTAAAAATGTATAAAATAGAAATAATTTATTTATATTTCTTCGCCAGAAATTTTAACGGAAATATTTCCGTTTTGGCCCTCAAACCGGTGCCTTCTGAAAACCACGTTTTCTCTCTCTCCCCCTTTGGAAGTCTGCAGGAAATTGGGATTTTTCCCCCAGTATTTTCCCTTTTCCACAAGGAATCATGCCTGGCAGCTCTCCGTGACGCTCCTGAGCTCTGACCTGCCCTTGGGGTCGTTCCTCTCTGTGCCGCAGGAGCATCCTGGAGCTTCCCGGGCATCCCTCCGCAAACCCAGATGGGGACCCCCAGGATGGGGGCTGGATGAGTCCCTGCTGCTGGGACCCATCACCCGGCGGGTCCGGCCAGAGCTGCCAGCAATGACCTCGGTGCTGGCGGAACGCAGCGCGCCGGGTGCCCGGCCTGGCTTGGTCTTGGTGTCCCGGCCGGTGCCGGGGAGCGGGGAGGGCAGGATTTGTGCGCCGGGGTCTAGAATGTGAGTCCTGTGAGTGAGCGGCAACAGCTGAGCGCCAGCTGTCCGGCGAGCCGGGGCCGAAGCCTCACCCGCCCGTGTTGCTGGTTCATGGCTTGGGAATGTGGGTGAGGAACCCGATGAAGTTCAACCAGAGCAAGTGCAGGGTCTTGCTTCTGGGGAGGAACAACCCTGTGGACCAGGGCAGTGAGGGGGGACCTGGTGGGAGCAGCTCCACAGAGAAGGACCTGGGAGTGCTGGGGGACAACAAGTTGCCCAGGAGCCAGGAACGGGAGCCACTGGAGAGAGTCCAGCGGAGGCTGCGCAGATGCTGAGGGGCCTGGAGCATCTCTGTGCCCAGGAAAGGCT
>JAVSBS010016367.1:200144-219660 GCA_033124195.1 Coracias cyanogaster | reverse complement strand
CGGCGCACCGCGCAGCTCCGCGGGGCGGGGTGGGAGGGGGCGGCCGGGCCCCGGCCCCGGCCCCGGCGGAATTATTTAAGCCCAGGGAAAGCGCAGGGGTTTTTCCTCGCCGTATCTCGCAGCCCCGAAGTCGGCGTGCCCCGGTTGTGAGGGTCTGAGTCCACCCCGCGTGTGCTGGCGCTGGGGCGCGGCTCCCGCCCCTCCGCCTGGCCCCGCCGGCTCGGTTACCGGTTTTGGGGGGGGAAGGCGCTCTTAAACAGTTCACGAGATTTTAAAAAATCTGTTTCTGTTAATGATAACGCGGCATCTCGGTTCTTCTGACAGTCCAAGTTCCAAGTCGCCAGTGGGACTGGGAGAGAAGGGAAAGTCTTCAGAAAAACAGATGCTCCTTTCTGAAAAAATACAATAATGGCCTTTCGCGGTGTCTTCTTCACGGCCCCCCGCCAGCGACACCCGCGGGGTTTGCCCCGCTTGGACTTGCTCACTCACCTCAAAAGTTCTTGGTCCCCGGGTCTCGGCGAAGACAAGGGGCACCCGCCCGGGAGCAGGGCACCCTCCGTGCTTCTTCAGCACCCGGGGAAGAAAGAGAAGTGTTTGGGTTTTACAGCAATTAAAAACTTTTTTTTTTTTATTCTTCGGACGCGTTTAGGTGAACCTTGGTTCTGCGTTTAGTTTAAGTGTTGGTAGTATTGCTTCTTGGCTGCTTATGGCTTTTTTAAAGGCTTTTCACTGAAAACCCATTGGTATATTCGTTTTCTGACTGTTCAGTACCTTCAGAATTTAAAGTAGCGATGTGCAGTGCTTTGTCAAATGACCTGTGGGCACGGCTGCCAGCAGAAGTGTCTGAGCAGCTACAACACAAACCTGCAAATGCTCCCGAAACTGCGCTCAGCAGAGGAAGCCATGAATTGCCTTGCTCTGCTCTGCCCCGCAGCCGCAGGAGTTGGAGCTGGGCCCTCTCCGGGTAAGAAGAGATGGGAAAGCAACCCGGGCATTGCTTTGGAGCATCACACACGTTTCTGTATGTGAAGAACCAAGTTTGAATGTCTGGTGAACTCCAGGCTGTCGCTTCTGAAGGGGTTTTTTGTTGCTGTTGTATTTTGGAATTGGTCATTTCTGTTGAGTGTTACAAAGTCATACTTGGAAATACGGAACAACTGCCCTTAAGAGTAATGGGGTTCAGTTAATCTTTCCTAAACCTTTGAGGGACTTGGCAGTGCTGGGTTAACGTCTGGACTCGATCTTAAAGGTCTTTTCCAGCCCAAACGATTCCATGATTTTTAGGGTCATGTTTAGGAGGTGACTGCGCTCTGGCATTTCCGCAGCGTTGAAGTAGATGTGTTTGGAAGTTTTTAGTTGATAAATGCTTTCATTTAAAAGCTTCTGCAGGGCTGACAGGCGTAATCACCTGTGGTGTGATCTTCGTAATTACGGATAGCAACAGGGCATCATTGTTAGAACTTGGTGCTAAATGAAACTGCTTTGATTAATTGTAAATCCGTGAGATTGTTCCAGTGTTTTGAGCTAAATTTTCATCTTTATCAGTTTAAGTGCCCACATAGGGGATCAGCTAAGGAAATTGAGTTGAGGCTGATAGTTAACAATTTACCGTACATCATGGATTTTCGGTCCAGTGATAAAAGGCTGGCAGGAAATGAGAAATTGATACCTCAAATAAGAGTAAACATGTGTTAAGCGTAGCTTTTACAGGGTTGTTTGATAAATTATAAATTGGTTTAGGCAAAGCACGATCTGTACTGACATATTTTGGTTAGTTTGAAGCTGGTAACACCAGCACTTGGAATAAATTTATACATCTGGAGGCAGATCCGTGGCCGATACAAATTGTCATGGTGCTGTTGACGTTAATTGAGTTCCAGCAATTTATGCTGATGGGGGGAGTGTGCCTTTAGTATCTGTAATAAATGGCGGTTGTATTGTTGGAATATGAGCCTGAGAAGGAGCTGGAATTAACTTTGAAGCTGTAAATAGTTTTTTTCTAAGAGACATGGGATTTCAAGCAACTTTTTTCAAAGGTTAGTTTCTACTTTGGTGTGAAGTGAGACACACAAGTTACCTTATTTGTTACTTTGCTGGAGATGTTAGAAGCTTCGGTTCTAAGACACATCCTCATTCTGCAAAAGCTTTTGCAAATGTTTAGCTTTGTGCGTAACTTCACTGGTACCAGTAACAGTTCATGTGTTGGAGTAAGCACGTGCAGCCTTGGACGCTAAAAGCCATGTAAGAAAAACTCTGTGCAGTGCTTTAAAGGTCTCTCGTCTATAAAGCAAGAAAGGATTTTGTTTTAGCTTAACTAAAAAAGGTGCTTCTAAAGCTCAGTGATCAGAGGATCTGACCCAGCAGCACAGTCCGTGGTGTTTGCTGTGAAGCAAACGACAGCCCCAAGGTACTGCTGCTCACGTACTGCATTTCCCAAATCAAAGGTTAGGATTAGAAACGATTGTCTTACATCTTGCTTTCTGTTGCAGATCCGTGTTTATATATCCCTCGTTTTGCACACATGCTTGAGTTTGGGGACAAGAACCATGAGGTGTCCATGACAGCTCTCAGGCTGTTGCAGAGAATGAAGCGGGACTGGATGCACACCGGCCGCCGGCCCTCCGGCCTCTGCGGAGCAGGTATGTCAGACGCTGGGTGTTTCGCTTTCCCCGCGGAGGGTTGGGTGGAAGAGTCTGGGAGCTGGGAACAGATGAAGACTTTCTCACTTCCTTGGTGATGCCACGTTCTCTGCATTTCGTGCTGTCAGGCACCTACAGATTATATAGGTCTTCATCGAAAGAGTTTCTGAAACTCAAGCTTTATTTTTGCCTTTGCTCCTACATTACTTACTCAGATCCTTTGTATCTTAACATTTTGGGGTTTTTAACCTCCTTTCTGGTGCTCTTCTTGCCCACAATCTCTGCAAGCTGTAGCTGCTAAAAGGTTTTTTTGTCAGCTAAAATGACACCATTAGTGCAAGCACTTTGATTTGTGTCTTTACACAGTCTTATGCAAGAAATGCCCTCTTTGACCTGTTCTGTGAAATTATTTTCCTCTCCTTCTTCATCTTTTTGCAAGATTCATCGCTGTCATTGTGCTTACAAAAAAAGTACCGGTTTGGGAGGGCTAGGGTAAAAGGTAGTCAGTACCAGCCAGGGAGGTCAGAGTAACCAAGTGTGTAGATAGTCGCAGAGTTCACGTGCGCACTTTGTTTAATTTGAAAGATCTTAAGATGTGCATGCTGGAATGAAAAGTAGCACTTAGGCCATAGGAAAGCCAGGACTTTGCAATCTTCTTGAAATTTCTAGCCTCTTTTTGTTAATAGTACTTGCTTGTTGCACATTGCAAAAAATTTTGAGTGGGCTATGGGAGAGCAGCCCGGTCTTTGATTCTGTACATGGACTATATCCACACGAGCAAGCAGCTTGATTCAACAGACATGGATCAATAGATGGAAGCAGGCGGGGCTGAGTCCTCTACATCCATCCATGCAGTGTGCAGTTCATGTGCGTTTAGTTTGGTTCCCTGGCCTGAACATCTGTGCCACACATTGTTTGAAGGACCAGTTGTTACTTCCCATTAGGAACTGGAGCACTTTAAGCACGTACCTGAAGTAGAGCTCTGGTTTAGTTTCCTCTGAAAGGAAGCACTTTTTGCATGCTTAAAGCTGCTCTGCGCACTGAGCTGCTGCATCGTGAGGGGAGTGATGCCTCAAACCAGAGCTAGTGCTCTGAATCCCACGCTAAAGTGAATGCAGCCAGTACTGGTTATCTAGCTGTAGAGAGGGTCTTGGAGGAGAGCACTTGGGCACTAGCAAGAAGTGATGGTGGTGACCGCAAGGAGGATGATAGCTTAAGCAGATTCAGGGTTTTGCTGGGTATCTTTTTATTCGGGACTGCTAAATCCTGCTGAAAAGATGATAACTTTGAAAATATGTGATCAATGAGATGTTCTTATGCTATGCTTTAAGCAGCTGAGCATGGTTTCCCAAGTGTTAAAGCACAGAATTTTCCAGGGTGCAATTTGGAATCAGCTTAATTTTGTTGGGTAGGAAGAAAAGTTTGTAAAGTCAAGTCAATCACAGGTATTCAGGGACACAGCTGAGCATAAGCATTTACAGCTCTTTAGCTGAAGACGGGGACAAAGAGGGCATAGTTATCTGTTTTCTGCTTTTCTTTAGGAAATTTTCCTCTTTTTGACATTGACTTTCCCTGCTTATTCTCTAGCTCTGCTAGTGGCAGCAAGAATGCATGATTTCCGACGTACTGTTAAAGAGGTCATCAGGGTGGTCAAGGTTTGTGAGTCTACGTTAAGGAAAAGGTCAGTACAGTTTCATTGCTTTTATCTCTCGTTTACAGTACTGAAAAGTGGTGTAGTCTAGAATGTATATCAGAGAAAACCAGGTTCTTTTCCTTTTCAGAAGTGCCAAGAATAAAATAAGTACATGTTTTTAGCTGGTCATTTTTAAGTACTAACACCTGCCTCTTATGTAAGGCCTCAAATGCTTAGCAAAGGTGGTAAGGAGCACTGTTCCCGTTTAACAGGTGAAGAGTTGAAGGCAAAAAAGTGTTGGGTTGGAAATGTTAATGGTGTTGTCATGTCCTGAGGAGAAATAATTGATTGATTCTCAAAGCTAAGGGTGTACTGTGGGATTTTTTTTTTTCATTAATCCAGAATATAGTGCTGAAAAGTCACATCCTTTAGCTGTTATTGAACAGAACTTCTCAAAATACTTTGCTGAAACGGGTATTTTTGACAGTGTTGCACTGCTAATGAATAGAAGACAGCGCAGTGGGCCTAATGCTAAGTTCACTGAAGAGGTCTAAAGTGGAATTACCAGCAGAACGTGAGCCTGAAAGTGGGAATTTCCCAAGTATCTTTGGCATTTTTTTTAAAGTATCTAGTAGTATTTTCCATATTTTGATGAAATAACCAGTCACGCAGTTCCCCTCATTTTAGTTTTGAAAAGCTGTAACATTTTCTTTCCCTGCAGATTCAGTTGAAAAAAGATCTAACCGTGAAATACCATGCGCTCTGTTGCCCCCAGTTGGAAATTTTTGTACCACCAATATATGGTGAAGTTTATGCCACCAAGGTCTGTCTTTAGAAAGCTCCCCTGGTGTCTCTTTTTCCACCTTGCTGAGACGAGCTTAAGCACATTCAGCTGAGTCTAATCCCTGTAAATAATACTCGCTTCTTAATTGTAAAAAATATTTTTGCCCCAGACTTCCTTTGTGGAACAGGAGTGATGCTATTTCCTTACCATGCATGAGTGCTATAGGGTTAAATTTGAAGTGTTTGAAGTGCTTCAAGGTGCTACAACTATAAGGATGGAGCAGTACAAATGCCACATTTTTTCTTTGGTCAACAGGTCACGTGTTTTAGTGTGCATTTTGTATGATTAATGATTTATGCACTCACAATCTACTTCAAAATGCTTTGGTTAAATAGTTAAAGAGTTTGTTCTTACTAAGAAAATAAGCATAATAAATTAGAGTTGGAAGGAAAATTAATTTGAGCAATTGTTTCAAGCGAAGAAATCTTACTTCAAAATTCATGCTTTGAAATGTTTACTCAAGTCACACACATCAACTGAAATGACAGCGTTATTTACTTTGACAGGGTAAACGTGACAGCTGGATTATTTTCAGGCAGCTATAATTACAACTGTATTTATCATGAATCTATAAATTTGATTGATGTTTTTCAAATAAGAGCATGTTATATAGTATTTAACGAAGGCAAATAAAAAAAATACTTTTGAATAACTCTTTCTGCACTCCAGTATTTTTCCTCTTCTTTCAAGAATTCCTCTCAAAATGCCGTTGAGTAGAAGTTGCCTAAATTAATAAGAATTTATTTCACCTTCTTAAAAATGTCTTTGCTTCTCAGTTTGATGTGCAGTTTTATTTAATTTTAATTTTTGCTGCAGTTACTCAGATCTGTAAACAGCTACTGCTACTTTGTGTGTTGTGAAGGTGTTGAGTGTAGTTGTGTGAACATTCAGTAATGGACGATGGTGGATGCTACGCTCACTGCTGGTGGCTTTGTCCTGACAGCCCTTGCAGTGAAACCAAACAGGAGTCCAGACAATGCTGAAACTTCCAGCCTGCGGGTTCTGCTGAATGGTTTTATGTAGCTCCCAGTTGGCTACGTGGCTCCTGGGGAAGCAGAGAGCGCTGGAAGATGGATTTGCTTTTGGTGCCGACAGACTTCCATGGCAGAAATCCGCAAGGGGAGGGGCGGCATGGACATCAGCTGCCTTCTTCCCCTGCCCTGCAGAGGCAGCGCAGCAGCTGGGGGACAGGGCTGTGTTGATCAGTGGCTCGGCAGAGGATGCAGGAGCAATGCTTTTTAAGAAAGTCCTGCTTGGCCTCCTGTTCTGGGAAGACCCTCATCAAGGGGTGTCAGCCCTTCCCTAAGAAGGACACTGTTCCTGACTCTGTGCAGTGCAGCTGATGCAGAAGGGGCTTAGTTCACCCTGTTGTCCTTCAGCTGGAGAGCACCAAACCCGACATGCCTGTGGTCTGTTGTCTCTTTCACTGCTGTGTACCAGAGACGTAGCCCTTAGGAGGAGGTTCCCAAAAAAATGTGATGTACTTTCACCTCACGAAAATGAATGACCTGATCATTCATTTTTGGGGTAGTGTCTCGCCTTGCCCTCGATCCTCTTCCCTTTTGGGAGGCGGTATAGACGCTGGCGCCCGGACCGCGACAAAGGGCGTCTTCTTTGGAAGGAAAAAGTGACAAAGCATGGCCCATGGACCCTGTCACTCACCTTCAAATCACGAGTTCCTAATTTAACCATCTGTTTGGTTAGAAACCAGTGTGTGTTTACTTTTAATATGCATGGGTTTTTGGTAGGATCTCGGTAAGAAAACTTTGTAGTTACTTCACGGGGCCTTCGAGCTTTATGTTTTGAAGCACACAATTAAAATGTAAAGCTTGTTGCTGTTGTTGGAAGTGAATGTATTAAATATTAATAAATGCACTGATAATTCTATCTCATTTCCAGTCTAATTGAAATCATATTAACTTATATATCACTTTATATATTCAGAGTACTGTACAAATATTAACTAATTACTCAAATTGTTATTTTCTTTGTAATCATCTGTGGAGATAGCAGAAATTAACTTTCAATAAACCCAACCCTTTTATTTAGTTTAATCCGAACATATGTGCCCATGTTCAATTCACCTGTCTTTGCTGCTGCCTTTTTAACCTTTACATACTCTGCCCCTTCATCTGTTTATTCACCTATTGCATACTTTCTCTGCATACTAAATTCTGGCTTATCTGCAGTGAGAATAATTTTTCTGATATTTGTCCATTATGCCTTATCTAATAATGTGCGCCCCTTATGCCTGTTTGAAGATCTTAGGCACTTCTTCAATAGAAATAAAAAAAAAAATCAGCTTATCTTTGTTAACATTTGCATTTTACTTTTTTGGGTTACCCTCTATCTTTAAATTGAGCTGCTTTTTATATAAAAAATATTTCTTCTTCACTCTATGAAGTACTATCTGTTAAAAAACCTATTTGTGATGAACTTCAGAAGTAAAGCTTAATTTGGAAGGAACTGGAATGAAAGGCCAGAATGAGTTTAAAGGGCTCATTTTTGAAGTGGATTTTTTTCTCACAACAAAGTAGCATTTTGGGGGAAGAAAGCCAAGACTTGTTTCAAAGGAGCTCCATTTACCAGTTGGAGATGCTGCAGGGACTTTCCTAAGTGGGGTCCTTTACTCATATCCTGGGGACCCCGCTACAGCTCTTTCGATGACTGCGTTGGTAATTTTCTGGAAAAATTAAAGATTCATGCATAGAGATAAATGTATTGCCTGCAGCTTTTCCGACTCTCATTTCTGCAATATGTAGCTCACATAAGCTGCATGTCCAAGCTCCCCGTGCAGCCTCAAGCTGGGCAGATGTCTGTAAGAGCAGGCAAAGTTTAGACAGACATCCAGAGTCAGGATGGGAAGAGAAGGTAGGAGGGACACGTGTAGCTGCGAGGTGGCTGTGAGGTTACATTTTCTACAATCCCAAAGCCAAAGGGAAGGGCGTGAAGACATCTGTTCAACTGTGATCCACACAAAGATCCTGCAAAAGGTACCTGATGAATTAAGTGAGAGCTGTTTATCTAACCAGGGTATTTGAGCACGGAGAAGGGCAGAGGATGCACAGTATGTCAGAATTGTCTAAGTGCTCTTGGTTGGAGCAGCAAGAGCACTTGGTGATATGGAGAGAAGCTTTCAGAAAACTGGGAAAGTTACTTCGTGTAAAGGAGCTTGTGGTGATGTCCGCTCTGATCTCAGCTCGGCAGCTGTGGAGCGCTGCTGGGATAAGTTGAGGAAGTAAATTGAGAAATATTTCATGTCTTGAGTTAAATAATTTTAAGTGGCTTATAGATGATTTCTGGAAATCATCTGTGTATGGCAAATAAAATCCAACTTGATGCAGGTGGGTTGGTATTGCATACCTTTGTGAGTTGGATTGTCTGCTTTAACGAAACAGATTTTATTTTTGAGGCATCTTGTTTCACAGACAGTGTTCCTTTTTATAAATACAGCTTCTATACAGCTAGTAAGCTAATACATAAATCAGATACCTAATATATTGTGGTACTTTGTACTTTAAAAATGTAATTTCAAAATTATTTGGTGTCTGTTACTTTTGAAACAGTAATTAACTTCTTAGAACTAACTCAGGCTTAGATCTGTTTAGTTTTCTCTGTGTTTGACTTTCCTCATCTGAGTGGCTGTTAAGAAATGAAGCGGTGCGCTACTTTTCTTTTCCAGGAGATCACAAAGTGTTTTGGACAGACCACAGTGGAGGAACCATGCTAATGAAACAAAGTTTTATAGGAATGCTAAAGCATTTTGTTTCATTTGCATGCTGTGAACACTTGAAATGGTGGGGAGATGGGGGACACACAACAACAAAAAATTCCAAGTGCTTTAGACTGGCAGACTTCTGGGATGGCCGGGGAGGTCTGTCGGTGGGGTCACTGGTGAGCTAACCATGTGCACAAGTGTTAACCCGAGTTAACTGCATGTGTGTTTGCAGGATCAGGGCTTTAAAATTTACGCTAATGAATTGCGGTAATTTAAAATCTCTGTTTTGGTGCAAACAAGTAAAAGCAACTAATTCTAAAAGGTGCTTTTATTTAGTACAACAGATCTTTCAAGGTACCCATTTTTTAATACCCGGAAAAATGACAGAGAGTTGCCAGCACCGTAAATTAACAGTCACCAATTAATTTGCAGTAAATGACTCTGTGTGTGTAAGCTCTTAGTCCATTGCAAAAAGAGGTGAAATTTATTGGTGTAGAACACCGTGGAAGCTGTTTAAATGAAAATATTTCCCTTTACAGTTGCATTGAGCTGAGAACACAGACAGGCTCATTTAGCACAGCCCAGGTGGTAAGTTGTAATACTACAGCAACTGGATCATCTTTGATTTTGTCCTTACCTTTAGTAATGAGATAGGCATTCATATAGGCTTTAAAAACACCTTCTTTCTATTGCCACAAGTACATGTAAAATTCTATATGTGTACGATTATTACACATAAGGAGGTTACACTTCTGTTTATTTACATACTGGTGGATACTGGAAAAGTTTTGTAATGTCGTGTAGGAAGCATTTAATGCCTATTTCTGATACATGTTCTGTATTAAGTATCACTTTTGGAGTATGTGTTTACATACTTCTATAAATAGTTCATGCATAAACATTGTACAGTTTGGAAAAAAATGAGGAGAGTACAAATCTGTAGTACAAAAAATAGTGATGGTTTGCCACATCAGTGCGAATTCTGAACTTCTCTCCTAGAGTGAGTGCCTGGGTTTAGGGTGGTAGGCAGCACCGATCAACCTTAAGTTAAAACAGAGGGGATACACTCTGTATTTTGGTACTTCACAAAGATACAGAAGTAAATCCCTTACTTTTCCAGAGTTTGCTAATGTTGGAGTTGTCACATCAGCTGATCTATTACTAGAATATTTGTGATTGGTATGACAGTTAATGTAGATATCATGTAAGTTATTACTTAGGGTTTTAATTATATTGATAATTTGGGAAAAATCAGGGGAATTTAATTACTGCCACCAGCCTATCATGCAGTAATTTTTTTTTCATGTGTTTTTGCTAACAATGTGCCAATATTGAGCTTACTACATTTTTTAATCCATTAATAAAATATTATAAGTACTTGAAAAAGACGTCTCACAACAGGTAACTTAAAGGCTGACCACTCAGGCTAAATTTTGCACTCACTCTTTAAAAAAAAAAATTGTCTCTGAAGTTAGAGTTTGTTTGCCCTTCTGTGTAGTGCACAAGATACTTCCTCTGTTTTGTACTGCCTGATTTGTAGAGCTAGATACTGATTGTGTATGTGTAGGAGGACGCCGTGGCTCTTCCTCAATGGTCTCTGCTTAGAAGTCCCTCTTGGACTTTGAGCTTGGACTCCTGAAGCATTTGTGAGTTGAACTCCAGAAGACCTTGTTCCTTTACGTGCTTTGTTGCATCTCACTGTTGCAGAATTTCAATTAAACCTTAAAACCAAGCAGCTACCTGCACACAGGAGTCTTTTCTTCCTTGGCTGTAGACTGGATTCATAAGTCTCCACTGGATGGTGTCCCTGAAACAAAACAAAGTAGAAAAACCATCGCTCCTAACTCGAAATGACTGACCCATTTTCCCTTATTGGGAGCTAAATTAAGTGTGAACAGAATTGGTTTACTGTTTTGGGCACAAAAGTGCTTTATCAGGAGACGAGGTGTGGTTTTGTCCATAAACGGATGAAACAAAAGCCATGGAAATTTTTCCTTGAAAAAAAGGGTTGGGGTTAGGAGCAGATGACACCAAGCTCTGGGAAAAGTTTTCTCCCAAAGGAATTTGCTTGAAAGACTTTGCTGTGAGAAACTGTAAGAGGAGGGTTTATACTGGAAGTTGAATCTTAGCTGGAGCTGTAGTGGTTGCCTCTGCTTCGACTATAAATAGAAAATACATGTCTGCCAAATTTCAATTTTTAGAGCCTTTTTGAATTTGTGCCAAGGAAATAATATCTTAATTTGTATATCTGTTTATTTTCCTCCTTCTGTGCACAACTTGAAATGGCAACTCTTATTAGATTTTTTTCAAGATTAACAAAAGTGCAAAATGAACTTAGATAGCATTTTTATGTGTGCCTTAAAAAATAGCCCATGGCTTTTTTGTTGTTGTCGTTCATGAGAGCACTCCCTCACCCCTGAAATTGTTGTGTTTATAATTAAGGCTTCTTCAGTTTTTCTTGCTGCCAAACTAAGCGATGTAGACTGCTGCCTGCATCAGTTTGTTGCCTTGGTGGCATGTGTCCAAACACTGGATAAAATTAAAGAAATATTTGAAAAATATGTAGGCAGGATATCAGCCAATGTAAAATGTTGAGGCAGGCAAGTGGTTGGCAAATGCAGGTATTTATTTATATCAAGTTAAAGAAGAAAATGTTGAGTGAGCAGCTCGCTCTCCCACAGAGATGATGCGCAAGCTGTGATCCGGACCATCAGGGTGGTTCTTTATTTGGAATCGCTTGGATCAGGACTGAGGGAAGAGGAGGGCACAGGCATGGGACTGGATGGTGGTAGGCAGGTCGGGTGGTTGAACCGTGCTGTGCTGTGGGTTTGAGCTCCTTGGTAGCACCTCCAGCAAACACAGAGTAGCTCTGCCCTGTCTTGGTGCAGATGGAGGAAGGTCTTCGGAGAGACGCTTCAGCAGCTGGTGCTTGAGCTGAAGTTCATGCCAGGTGCTGGCACGTTGGCTCACCCGTGGGCTAACATCTGATGGTGCAGGGTACGTGAGGTGAGTCACATGACATGATGGACAAGGAGAGGAACAGAGCCTCAGGTGCCTGCAGGGAGACATATAACAGGGTTAGGTGCTGAAACCTGAGCGTGGTCATCTTGTCCCTAACCCAGCTTCATGAGTGACTGGGTTTGCTACTGATGTTTTCTACCTTGCTCTGCATGCCTGGAGGTGTTAATGTTTTGGCTGGGCTCTGGGTCTGGCTGCACATCTCAAACTTGGAGCGAATGTTGGGTAAACAAACTAGGATGTCTTTGCCAAAGTGTGTGTTGTGTTTTTACAGTGGGAGGAGAAAAACATTTTAATGAGGTGAGGCTGGTTGGGAGGAAAAGTCTTGCTGAAGTGGGACTACCTGTGAGGGCATGATTCATACATGGAGAGGTGGATGACTGTAATTTGATGATGGTAGCTGGGAGGATACATGCGCCTGAAGTGATGCATGGATTTGACATTAAATGAATCCTGAATTAAAATAATAATCACAATCCTCTAGCCCAGTTTTTCCTCTGTCCTGATCGATGAAGCTCTCTCCTGGAAGGTGGGTAATGCATGCTGGAAGCCTGTTAACACTGAGAAAGATTTCTAGTCTGTTAATTAAAAGCTGGGTGCTACTGCTGCCAACAGCATCCTCCTCTCCTCTCCAATTTGATCTGAAAGGGAGGAGGAGGGATCTGGTCCCTGATACTCTGAGGGAAAGTTTTTGACTGTCAGTCACTCACAAATACAGGGCTAATTTGGGGCTTCATGGAGAACCCTGCACTCCAAAAGCAAGACTGAGTTTCAGAGGCTTTCTCCTCAGCAGCACTAATTCTGGCCGACATAGCCGTGCCTGGGCTCAGCGAGCTGCTTGCTGCTGGTGTTACCTGGAGGTGCCCAGCTCTCCCTGCGCATTTCACCGCATGAGATGCTGGCCAGGCAAAGCATCCTGAAGCTAGAGAATCCCTACGTCCCTTTGTATGGACTGTCTTGTCTTGCTCTGCAGTTTATAACAGAAGGAATACAGGTACTGATGAGGATACAGGAAGAGAGTGTGGACCTGTGCTCTTGGCTTTGGTCCTGGAGTTGATTGGAGACTGACTTTCTGTCCTAGACAAAATTCCTTCTTTGGAAGGAGTCTTGTTGCAATCGGAGGTAGAGGGGCAAACCACAACTGCGGTTAGGAGGGAGGAATGCTGAAAGGTCCTGTGCTGGGAGTACTGAATCACCGTTTTTAGTTTCCTTTTGCAGATGGAAGCTGTTGTCAGCTTTGCTTCCTCTGGAAAATGGGAATATTCCAGTGAAGCAGCTGCAAACCCATCATTGCTGTTTTCCCGTGGAAAATGTTGATATAACTAAAAGGGCACTTTCTGTCAGAAAAGCATTCTGCCAGACATTTCCTGGCCTGGCTTTGTACTTAACCTTTTGTCTCACTTTCTCCATCTGTAAAATGGATGTGCTCATCCTCAACCACCTGTATGAAATGGTGAAATTTGTGGATGAAGTTCTGACAACATGGTCTCATTTAAGATTCAGTTCCATTGAAAGATTCAGCTGCTTTCATGGCAATTCCCCATGGAGCTAGTCCTACCTCTCACATAGTTAGGAACGTTTAAAATGCGAACATGAAACAAATACAAAGTGTATTATTGTAAAATTACATGCATTCATCTATTCCATCAATGCAATGTGCAGATGATTCCTTTATTTTTGCTACTGCTTGGGTGGCCTGGGAAGATAAGTTCTTGTCCCTCTTCCAGTCTGTTGCAGATACGTTACTTTAACATTTGCTGTGCATAAATTAATCATGCTAACACATCAGGAATATTTTTGAGTGTATTCCTGAACCATGATGGCAAGTATTTTAGTCTGGGAATCTGTTTTGTTGTTGCTGATGATAACAAAAGCAAGGAGACAGGAGGAAGGGGCTGCGCTTCTCCTCTTAGTTCCGTCAGTCTGTACTTAATTGGCCGTGGGGGCTGCAGGGTTTCTGTTCTGTCTGTTCATCAAAAAAGGTGTGTGTTACATACTCTAATAAATCAAAAGCTAATCTGTGATATGAAAAGATACTTTCTTTGCAGCAGATGAAACAATTAGTATCACTTCAGTTTTAATGTAGTCTGTATTTGAGCCAGGGTTTCTAAGGATGACATGTTTATTCTGTAACTTAGCAGTTTGACAAATGTTGTTACTTTTAAAGGAGTTCTTAAAGATGTTATGGTAATGTGCTGTATGCTTTGGTAGGTTGACAGAGTTTGAAGATACACCAACAAGTCAGCTAACCATAGATGAGTTTATGAAGATTGACTTGGAAGAAGAATGTGATCCCCCTTCGTTTACAGCTGGTCAAAAAAAATTGAAGATACAGCAGGTGAATTCTGGAACTGGTGCTCTCTGTATTTTTCTCCTCTTTTTGTATATTCCTTTTTGAATCAGTCAATAATACTAAATCCTAACTGACCAGCCTTTGATAAGGTTTAGTTATTTATTTTCAGGTTCTCAAGAGAATGGTGAGCATTAGTGCATATGATACCCATTAACTAAAGGATTTTTTTGGTTTACTGTTTTACTTCCCAGTTAAAAAAAAAAATATATATATTTTTTTTTCCTCCTATTTCATTTTTGCTCACACCTTCAGAGAGACATACTCTTTCATATGTATAGCTTCAAATGTAGCTTTAAATAGCTGATGAGGGATTGAAGTATGTCTACTGTCTTAGCCAGCATCTGCAGGAAGCACAGCGTCACTGCTCTGCTAGTGCAGATCAGGATGTCTGGGTGGCCGAGTAGAGGCACCAGCTTGAGCTTTCTGTTTTGCAGCCTACCAGTGTTAGGTGCTCAGCCCATGACTGCGGTATCGTAGATGAGGGCTCAGCACACTCTGCCAGATGCTCCCTCATCTGCAGCTGATGCAGTTACGCTACGCGCGGTCCTCTCCTTTATACCTACTTTCCTGCCACATGTGTGGTTCCCTTTATGTGCTTTGACCTTTTACCGAAGCATCAAATTTTTTTGTCCTTACAAAACTGGAGGCTCTCATGAGACAAGCTAAGCTGAGCTTGTGGCCTGGAGGTCTTGAGTAGCTGTCCTAATGTCTACACTTCTATGTGCTGCGTGGACTCTTCCACCCTGGTTAGCAAGGGTCAGGGTTGCAAAGGTGTCAGCTTTGTAGTTAAATCAGAAACCGTGCACTCTTTTGAAGGTGGTACCTGTGATCAGAAGTGCCATTGCACGCAGCTTTTTTTAAAATGCATATGGAAACAATAACCCAATTACTTTGATGAGACTGCTGGTTTTTTGTGTGGTACGACACCTGCTTCCACAGAGGTTAATTCTCATGTGGCTTCGTTTCTTTACAAAGCATGAACAAAAGCTGGCACCAGAGGATGAGGTTTTTCTACCGTCATAGTTTTTCAGGGTTTTCCTTTTTACTGTTCTAAATACATGATCATTTAAAGGTCTGTAGGCATGTTTACGATGTTCTCAAGAGCCTGCCAGGTGCTGTACGTCAGTACTTCAGCCTGCCATCACCAGTGTGCCATGTCAGGCCCGGGGAACTGCAATTTCAGCGATGTCCTTGCTCACATCTGCAGACTCAGTCACAGAGTCTGACTGATGAGGAATAAGGCCTTTTATTTGCAGTTTGCCAGAGTGAAGATTCCTTTTGAAGTATGGAGATGAGTGAGATAACATTTTAAATTGGTCAGTATTTCAAAACTTGTCTGTCTTACCTGTCTGACACTACAAAGTAATTTGAGTTGGTGTTTGAAACATGCTTACTGCTTTTAAAATACCCCATGATTCTGTGTCTCTATGCACAGTTCACAAACAGTACAAAGTTGTGTTCTTTTAGTAATTTCACATTTATTTTGTTTATTTTCATTTCAGCTTGAGAAGGCATTATCAAAAAAGCTGGAAGATTTTGAAGGTATAAGTTGTGTTTAGTGTAACATATCATTCATTTGTTCAAAATTCCATCAGTGATTGCTGAGCTTTATTTTTATTTCATCACCACAGGTGAAATATCAAGCTATCAAGATGAAATAGAGATTGAATTAGAAAACAGTAGACCTAAAGCAAAAGGTGTATTTGCAAATTTCACTAAAGATGGTAAGTCTGTAGAGTCTTGTGACTTTATTTATTATTTAAGTAATAATAATGGGCTCAGATCCTGCAGTCAGTCTTAAGTGTATGAACTTCATTGTGATACGTGAGATTGTATTAACGGCTGGACTTGATCATAAAGGTCCTTTCCAACCTAAATGATTCTATATATATGCTTCTATAGTACAAGATCTCTATTGCATTGAGGTTCTCTCTGCCAATTAGTTGGTTCATATGTCAGTCTTCAGAACAACTACATTGTTCATTAGAATGACAGTTCATTAATGATTTCAGTTTTTTGTCTTTCCTGGTGCAGTATAAGCTTGGCACTGGCACCTTAGAATATTCCATTTCATCACTAAAGATTTTTATAGTGAGCACCTCTCTATTTATTTAGCTTCTGTAACAGATAGTGTGCAATGATACTTCGTTTGTATTTTTTGCCCTTATAGATTCTATAGAAGATAATACCTCTAGCATACCTGGGGAGGAGGAGGCAGAAGATGAGGAACTGGAAGCAGCTGCTAATCACTTAAACAAGGACTTTTATAATGAATTTCATGAGAAGGATAGAGTGAAAACAAAAGAAGATGGGGAATGCAAAAATGGAAATGAAGCTCTTGTAAGACCACCCGCACTGGAATCCTTGCTTGGCCCACTCCCCACTGCAGCTAGTCTTGGCATAACCGAATCCATAAAAGAGTGCATATCTACTAAGGACCGAGAGCCTGGTGAGTAGGAGATCAGTTCAGCTCAGAGTGAAAACTGGACATGTGCAGCCAGTTGTGGGTTTGTTGTGTAATTTCCATGTATCTTGATGGTTCCTGTGGCAGCAATTCCATGAATCACTCTAATATCGAAGTGCAGGAGCTGCGAGGCTGGATGGGACCAGTGGTCTTGGTTGTTGATGTTGGTTGTTGGCATCTGCTCCTCCCGAAGCTGTGGGGACACCTGGAGCCTAATTATTTTCTGCAGCCTGAGAATGTGTATCTCTTAGTCAAGTAGATTTGCAGTCATCTCATAGCTGATGGGCATATTTCAAGCCATGCAGTCTCAATTAGGAAATTGGAGGAAGCAAGTTCCTGTAAATGTGACTGGGAATTAAAATCCAAGTTTGAGAATTTTAGATCAAGGCAGACTTTCTCAGGAGACATTTAGCTGGAGTCAAACATGAAGCAGGGTGTCTCTTAGCTTGACAGTCTTTGCAAATGGCAAATATTTAATGTGTTTGTAAGAGGAAATAACTGGTTGCATGCTTTTTTCTTTGATACGGACTTTGTGTGTTGTGGTGGTTTTGCTCCATTTTTCTTAAAACTCCCAGTTCTATCTGCATCATACAGCTCTGGAGTACAGTGGGAGCAGGACTGATCAGCTAAGGAAGCCAATTTTGCCAGAGCCCTTAAAACAAACAGTACTGCAAACAGCCAGTTGCCCAGGCAGGTTTATTTGCTTTTCTTACGTGTCCTTGAGCTTTATAGAGATGGTGTTTTTTTAAAATTCCTTTTGCATCTTTTAATGACTCTGAGAATGGAACATATCTAAAGGGTATTTTATTCCTTTCTTTATGACTGTTAATTTTTTCCATTGTAAGACACACCTGCCTGAGTCTTGTGTTGTCAGCTTACCTGCGGGGTCGATGCAGCAGAACATTTTGTCATCCAAACTTCTGATGCTAATTTCTTGTCAACAGCACCTACTTATAATAAGGTGCTCCCTGCCTTAAGAGATGCACTGAGTGCATTCAGGTTCTTACTATGTTCGTGTTTGCATCCCCAAAATGTAACAGGATGATTGCACGTTTTTATTTTGTGCAAATGAAATCATATAGAAATACTCAAATGGTTTTGGGTTTGTTTTAATTACGATTAAGAAAATGGATGGCTCGTGGCTCATCTTTCTCCTGGAAATCAGTGGTTCGTGTCGAAGAGAGGTCAGCAATGGCTAGAAGCTGTTGTTGTCTGGCTAGCCAATGACCTGTAAAAATGAGTTCTCAGTGATGGACGCTTCTCAGCTGGCATTGCTATTGACCATTTTAATGGACAGGCTGAGGACTGAGTTTGAAGATGAAACTAAGCTGGTATAGCCAGATATGTTCCTCTGAGTCGGGCTGCAGGCAGGTGAGCAGGAGAGCGCATGGCTGCTCATGCTGTGGCTTGTCCGTGTTTGCTGTTTGTTTGCTTTCAAAAGTGGAGGATGTGCCAAATGGACTGAATTTCAAAGCCAAAGAGGTTTCAGTCTGTTAATTCACTCTTAATGCATCTGAGAAATCATTGCGAGGGTTTGAACAAGTACTTATTTTCTTAACGCGTTGTGAAGCTGATGTGCCGAATTACTGTTTGTGTTTTACTTTGATTGTAGATCCTGCCCCAGCTTTTTTTTTTTTCCTTTTGCAGTGACTCTGTTAATTTATTTCAAGAATTTAAAAGTTTCGTGTTAAGCCAGGTTCACTTTGGGTTTGTGTGTACTGCCGGGTAGTCATTCTGGGGTGCAGTTCCCAGTCTCTGGGCCCTTGC
Organism: Coracias cyanogaster; assembly: GCA_033124195.1. NCBI lineage: Eukaryota > Metazoa > Chordata > Aves > Coraciiformes > Coraciidae > Coracias > Coracias cyanogaster. Next base: position 201,224 of record JAVSBS010016367.1, on the reverse strand, counting down.
CGTGTGTTCCCTGCGTGGTGTGGATGCATCACAGTGTGCTTGTGCGTCATCTCTCTGAGGACCTGGTTTCCTTGGGGAATTCAGCTGGGTTCAGGAGCCATAACAGAACCTCAGTGTGTTTTGGATGGTCGGGAACCAGATCTGGCAGGTGGTCTGGGAGGTACACCTGGCTTACAGTGGGCATGTAACTACACAGAATAAAGAAAACTTCTTGTTAAGATGCCTCCCGTTGGTCACCTGTGCATCTTAGCTCTGAACCTTGAAGAAAACCAGTGTAGGTGTTTCCGTCACTTCAGGCAGTGATGTCTTGAGTTCTGCCTCATAGCTCTGGAAAATTCTCTACCTGGAGGTAGTGTCTTCTTCTATCAGGCCAACTGGTATAATTGTAAAAATTAAATAATTTCCAGGTTTCTAGACCTTTCTTCAAGTCTGAAAAAGAAACAGCAGTTTTCAAAACTAAATACAGGATGAGAGCAGCTGCTCAGAGTATAATTTGACGTGGCACAGTTATAGATGATCTTGAAACAAAAGTAGTTGGTACCTGTGGAGGGAGGAAGAATAGATCCTAAAATTTCCTGCATTTATCCTGTGTATTTTTGAATTTGTTTTAGTGCAATTTATATTGTGAATCTCAGCTGGCCATAGGTTTGCTCTGGTATTTCATGTTCTGACACTAAAGTGCATTGGAAAAAGGAGCGAGTCATTCTAATGTCGCACCCTTAAGGTGATGTTTTGGTCCTTCTCCACATATGTGTAAGTCATAAACCAGAAACTTTTCCCTTCCCTCAGCCCTCTCCAACCTTGAGTCATCTTTCACTGTGTGGATGATCTGGCTCAGGTTGGGCTGGAAACCTTAGTCAGGATGATTTTGTATCTCCTGCTGATCTCCACGTGTTGGATGGGTGTATTACGTCCAGTCAGTGCAGTGTTTGGAAACAGCATCCCTGGTGCTAAGTGGTGAGGATTCCCAGCGAACCCTCATGGTGATGCAGTGCTGGGTTGGGCAGGTGGCTGTTCAATAGGAGCTCAGCAAGCAGGTGCAGTATGTGCAATGTTTGACCTCCTTACATGCAGGGTATC
>JAVSBS010016367.1:170777-200044 GCA_033124195.1 Coracias cyanogaster | reverse complement strand
GGTATCTCTTCCTCTCTGTAATGATCTGTCTTCCTCAAAAAAAGCTCTGCTGCAGGTACCTTCTGCAGAGTCTTTTCATTTGGCTTTTGCATGTGGTAATTCAGTTTATAATCGCTTACATCAGCTGCTTTGGGAAATCTTCCACCTTTGTGCTACCATGGCTGCAGCAACAGCAGAAGGTTTCTCACAAACTGCTTATGCAGATAAGACTTCAATACAGAGCCCAAGTATTAAGAAAAAATCAGTGCATTTTTGCACCACTTAGAACTGGTATTTGAGCAGTGTGAGCTTGTCTGTATGAGTGTTCTATGGAAAGCATAGTATTTTAGCCAATTTCCATTACAAAGAGAGCATGCAAGGTACCAGGTTGATGAGTCTGAGGCAGCGAAGTCCTTAGAATAAACACTGAATTTGACTGGCTTTTTCCTAAAAACTGTATTAATTCGCAGAGATGTTGAAGCTGAATTTTTTTTGAGTCTTTGCAAACTTCTTCTTTCTTATTCTTTGTGATAAAAGTGCTTTATAGTGAGATCTCAGTTTGGAGATGGAGATCGGGTACATCAGTCTGTCCATTTTCCTGGCCCTGCAGCAGCCCAGCATCATCTCCATGCTCTACGTGCTCTTTCTGATTCTGCAGTTCCTCAAAATAGGGCATTGTTTCTTTTAGGAGACTGCCACAGTCAAATATCATGGACTTAGTTCTCAAGAAATAACATTCTTCAGTGTAAAATTTCCCTTTGCAATTCATTTTTATATCTCTTTTATACTGTTTGAAATAATTGATCATCTTTCTTGGTCTTCCTGCCCTTCTCATGTTTGCTGGCTGTCAGCCCGTCTTTCCCTGTCACGCTGCTAGGCTGTACACTCCCAGTTCATCTCTCCTTGCCACATGAAGCAGAAGTTGTAAACTTAATTCTGGCCAGGGCAAAAAGTGAGAAAAGTCTGATAATGTCAGAGATAGTGGTAAAATACAGGGTGTAAGTTACTGACTGACTTTATGTAACTTCCCCTTCGTAGCCGAGGTGATGTTTGAGACCCGATATAGTTTTTGTTTTGAATCAAAATTCACATGCATTTAGGGCAGTAGTTTCAAGTAATGTATGTGAAGTGGGTGGTAACATGCTCCTGCACGCCCTCATGAAATAATTGGCTTTTGCAGTGAGAAGCCACCATGCATGTACCATCTTGTGCTTGGTTAGGCACCCAGCTAACTGCATTTGCTGCTGATTTCACAAAGAAAACAGGAGAAAGGTTTTCTGCTTTTTCAAAATAGTTTGCTCATTTATTGCTCCTCGTATTTATGCCTCCATTTCTGCTGCAAGCGTAATCTGACATGGCCTGAGGTTGAAAGATGTGGCCATTGATTTCTGTGGATGTTGAAGACCCCATGCAGACAGTGTTCATTGATCGAATAGTTATTGTCCCTGTGTGCCAGTGCTTTTCAACTTCGTACTCAAAGAGGATGTGGAAAGTAGCTGACGATGAAGTTCTACAAGACAGGGATGGGCTTATCCTCCAGGGTCTTACTGTTTTTCTCCGAATTTCATTCCCTGCAACTGCTAGCTCCCACTTCATACTTTATCCTGGCCCTGGGGGTTCCCTGATCCCTCCCTGAGCAGCCTGAGCTCCCCACCAGTGAGGAAAAATGCATGTGTGCATGATCCTCTTTTTTCGGCAGCAGCAGACAACCAGTGCCAGCAGCACTGCGGGCAGGGAATTTTGCAGGAACATGGCATTTCTACCAGGGTCTGAGCGCCGTGGAAGGATGCTAAGGACCCAGGGCCTGAGAACAGTTGGAGAATGGCTGTTGGCAGCTGCATGTGCCAAGGAGAGTTGTTCACCCCATCCGAGATCCCAGCTCGGATCAAGGAGCGGGGCAGGCTGACTGCTCTCGCCATCACTACTCCATCAACAGATGGGTGTTGACCCCCTCTCTGCGCTGAGTTCTTCTTCTAGCATCCTCTTTTCTTCCTCAGATTTTGTCTGAATACATCAGTGCCAACTGTTTGAAAATATATAAATGTATACATGCATATAAAAGTATACCAAAAGATATAATCAGTAATTAGAGAGAACATTATGAAGGCCTATTGAATCATAATTACTGCATGCATGAGAAATAAAGCTGCTGAGTTTAGCGCTAATTGTGTTACATATGCAAAGCAGACTTGGTCATCAGTGCAAGCATGCATGTCCCCATCCTGCTCACTCTTCTTCTGGCTCTGGCTTCAACACTGCAGTTGTTTTGATGGTTTTAAGCCCCACCAGTGGAAATGAGCAGTGTGCGTGACCTGCTTGGTGCCACCTTCCTTGTGTGATGCCTTCCGAGCACTTTGAGGATTTGATCTTTGTCTCTGTGTGCCATTTGCTCATTGGGAAATATTTTCTGTGGCAGATTTTCTTTCCCAATTTTGGTATATAAATAATAAAAACCTTGGTACAAGCTACTTTTTCTGGTCTAGCCTCTATATCCCAATGTTTGGCAGTCTTGATAGACTGTATCCCTGATTGAGCCTTCATTATGCTGTTAATGAGATGTGAAGAGCTTGCAGCAGCCATCATGGTAATAGGAGACCACCAGCTGCTTCGAATGCAGTTTTTTGATACCTGGTATGAATTACAGATGACATGATTTTCTTACTTGACTATGTATGTGATTCCTACACGAGTGTTGCGTGTGCATGTGTTACTCCAAAATCTGTGTGCACATTTTTTCATTCAGGGTCTTTGCATTTCATTAAAGGCTAGGAATCCTATAAATTTGTTCCATATTCATGCCGTGAGTAACTAGGAAGGTTAAGGGATAGAAACTAATCATATAGTTTGGCTGAAAGATTTCCAAACAAATCTAGAGAGGAGTTTTGGAGAGAAACTTGCAGTTTGTTAGAGCCATCAGGGAGATATATTTGAGTGAAAGCATAAACTGAATCATATGAATACATTTTTAGAGTATTTGTGGATGTTTTAGGAATTTTCCAAAGGATTGGTTTATCAATACAGACACTCCTTGTAGGAAAACATTTGTCATTTTTGTCAGAAGTGTCAGTTGTAAAGAACTGCCCCAGAATAATGGGTGCTGTGGTTGGGAGAAGGTACTGGGGAGAGAGATTCAGGTTCCTGAGCCAAACGGAGCAGGCCCATCTCTTAGACTTTACTTGGCCACATAGCATGTGAGTGAATGCCCATGTCCCCTGGCTGACCAGACTGGCTGTCATGTTATCCTGACTGTTTCAAGGGAAGAAGTCTCTTTATGGCCATCTCCTTCGTCTCCTCCTTCTTTTCCTTCTTTCTCCTCCTTCTTTCTCCTCCTTCTTTCTCCTCCTTCTTTCTCCTCCTTCTTTCTCCTCCTCCTTTCTCCTCCTCCTTTCTCCTCCTCCTTTCTCCTCCTTCTTTCTCCTCCTTCTTTCTTCTCCTCCTCCTCTTTCTGATCCTCCTTCTCCTCCTCCTCCTCCTCCTTCTCTCTTATTTTTTGTTCCATAAAACTCTAGTCTGGAATAGGAAATATTTTTAAATCCTGAAAGTTTTTCAAGGCTTGGATTTTTTTTTTTAACCTGTCTCTTGACTCATCCCAACTGCTGAGTGGGCAGTGGGTAATGTGTCTTTTCTGTCTTGATTCCTTCCAATAAAAGTATGACAGAAAATCAGCTTTATTTTCAATGTGAGTAGCATAAAAGCCTTGCATTGCTTGTTGAAGAGAAGGCTAACCTGGTGCTCACATCCTCAGCCTCCCTTGGTTGAGGAAAAAAAGGCAACAAAGCTGCTTTCTCCTCTCTCCATGCTTCACCTGGCTGCTGCCCCCGGGCTCTTTGGAAAAGGAGGTGGCAGCAGGCCTGTTTCTCCAGTCTGGAGACATGCATCTGGAGAAGAGGATGAACATGCCAGCCGGGGGCTGGTGTGTCATTCTATGTGTTGATATTTAACATGTGTGCTCCTGCATTGATACTATTTCTTAATGGACCAAAGAGAAGCAATCAGCCCAAGCAGGTTTTTAGGCATAGTTTTGCCTTGTGTTGAGGGCAATTCCAAGTCTGCTGTCGTCTGCTCTACCTAGTTTTAGGCTTAAGGAGGTGGGAATGTCCAGGAGCATAGACTGGGCAAGCAGGGAGATAAAGGAGAAGCTCAACTGGGGCTTTAGAAATGGTCCTTTTCTTGTGTCTAAATGGCAGGATTACAAAAGCAGTTGCTCCCCAAATACTAAGGGAGGATTGTATTTTGTGGTTGGTTTGGATGCCTCTGTATTTGTAGTCGCCAATCTAAGGTTTTCCTTCTGCTGGGGCTTCTTTTCAAGGTTTTCTTCTCTCTGTACTCCCTGGCGTCTAAAAAGATGCTGGTTCTCAGCATAGGACGTACTTTCAGGGGCATTTATAATTGCTCCTGTTTTTCCAGGGACTGATTCTCAGGGAAGCTGTGGATGCATAATCATCTCAGGGATCACTGCCCCGTTCCTAAATCTTGGTTGAAATAGGCTATGGATTAAAACAAGAGTGAGGGAGGTGATGTTGAGGGGTGATGATGCGGACACATGCAAGCACACAGGAAACCTGGCTAAAAAAACTGAGTCACTCCCTGCTAGTATGAGAATTATATAATATTTCCTTTTCTGCACCTGCCAGAATTTGAGCCCATTCATGCTCACTGTTATTTGGTTAGGTGGCCAGTTTGCAGAAGAAACGGACATTCCTGCCCTGCCCTTCTGCCAAAAAAGAAAAGTCTTTCACCAAAAAAAACACCTGAAAATTGAAATGGTTCATTAGAGAGCTGTGGAAAGTGCAATGTGTAGAGGCTGCGGAGAGGGCGTTGAATTCGCATGGAAAGCTACCCGCTCAGGAGGATGTTATTTGAGCAATTCATCACAGTATCTGAACTGTCAGGAGTGAAGGCCTGGATTCAGTTCAGGGAGTCTTCACGGTCTCAGTTGTTATTGAGAATAAAGACTTATTAACCTAGGTCAAGGAGTCAGAAAATATGCTGTTGGAAGAAGGAAATACAGTGCAGAGAGATTTGCAAGGCGTAGCTACTTTGGGCTTAATACGATGGGTAATAAATCCATGTGCAGTGCTGTGGTGGATCCTGACCACTTCGCATTTGTCCTGCATTTTCTGAAAAAGCTGAAATAGTCCTCCATTTAGTATTCTGTTTTCTCATGGTACAGGTTCAGCTGGTCCAGGCAATACCTGCAAAATGAAAATCCACCGAAGTAAACCCTTTAAAGGGAGTGCCATTTCTGCAAGGTTTTAATATTTTTGTGTTGCCGTTTGTTGTTTTGCTTTTGTTTGGTGGCTTTGAATTTTGTTTGGAAAATTAATTCTTAGATCCTCTCAAGGATTAACTTCATCACACCCCTACACACTTCATCTGTTTTGTTTGTTGGTCTGAAATCTGTGGGACTGTCATAGTGATCAAGATAAACATGTGTATGCATGGGTTGGACTGCGGCTTGCCTAGTGACCTTTGTAATTAGGGATTTCAGATACAACACTACAGACTGCTGATGAAAATAGTCATGAGTTTAGCCTTGTATAATTGTAGTTTGACATCTTTGGTTTGCAAAATGCTTTCATAACTAAAATGGATGTGTTATCCCGTAGAGGAATAATATTAATGTTGACACCGTTGGCAATTAAAAACAATTTTGGAAACTGAATTTTGCTACTCCTGATGGCTTTTGAAATAATCTGTTTTTCAATGTTACTTTAGGATTGGGTCATTTATTAGGTCTTTTTGTGTGACAATGAGATAATTGCTATTTATTTTTTATCCTGTAAGTAATTATAATCAAAGCAGCCAAATACAGAGTCTGCTTTGACCTGGAATCAGAGTGACCTGTCAACATGAGGCTACTCTTGCCTTCAGCTTTTCAATTTAATTTTTTTTCATATGTACTCACCAGAATGCATTCAGTAGGGCTGAAAAAATTGTGTTTAGAGTTTTCGGTGTTCATTAATTACAGTGGTGCAAAGCCATAGAAACTGGCAGATGAGACCAGCTTTGGGTTGGTTATTAGTAACAAAAGTGATGATCTTTTATCTAGGATTGTGTGAACTGTGTTGGGTCAAGAGTGTCTGAAGTGGCCAGACAAGGAGATGCCAGCAGGCTGCCTGGACAGGGGTAGTTGCACATTAAGCCGGGAGTGGAGGATTGCAAAGAGTTGACTCGGGATTTTTTGCAGCCAAGTTTTGCCAAAAGGAAGCAGAAAATACTTTCAAGTCAATGGTTTACGGTAAGGCTCAGTTTTCGTATTGAAACTTGTGCACACCTAAGATCAAGAGAGGAGATTCTGCCCCTCTGCCCTGCCCTGGTGAGACCTCACCTGGAGTATTGCATCCAGTTCTGGACCATCCGGCACAAGAAGGATGTGGACATATTGAAGCATGTCCAGAGGAGAGCCACCAAAATGATCAGGTGAATGGAGCATCTCTCGTATGAAGACAGGCTGAGGGAGTTGGGACTTTTCAGCCTGGAGAAGAGAAGGCTCTGGGAACACCTTGTAGTGACCTTCCAGTACCTGAAGGGGCCTACAGGAAGGCAGGGGAGTGTCTGTTCACAAGGGTTTGTGGTGATAGGACAAGGACTAATGGTTTCAAGCTAGAAAAGGGTAGATTTAGGCTGAAAATTAGAAAAATGTTCTTCAACATGAGGGTGATACATCACTGGAATGGGCTGCCCAGAGAGGTGGTGGAGGCCCTATCCCTGGCGTCATTCAAGGTTGGGCTTGATGGGGCTCTGAACAGCCTGACCTAGGTGGAGATGTCCTTACTTGTGTAGGGAGGTTGAACCAGATGACCTCTAGAGGTCCCTTCCAGCCTAAAACATTCTATGATTCTATGATTCTATTCTATGATTGTACAAGTTGCCTTCTGTGACAGAAGACCTGGACATTTACAACTCTGTAGCAGAAATAAGAGAATGAATATGAAATTAGAGAGAGTAATTAATACTGTTAAGTAGTACCAGGAAAGAAACTCACAGCAAGTAACAAGGCTCTTGAGACAGGTACAAAAGCCAGAAGTAAACAGCTGTACTGTGGGTGGAAGGATGCCATTTTTCAGCAAATTCACTACCTGAATGCAGTGTTTGGTTTAGTTACAGTGGTGAAGCCACCATGTGCTCACAGATGGAAGGAAGTAAAACAGTGCTGTGTGACCAAATCGTTAACACTTAGGAACAGGCCGATGACTGGTTTTCAGAGTTATGCTTAATGGTCCTTACAAATTTCCTGCTAGAGGAGAAAAATGCAAATCCACATTACTGTAGAAGTCAGGTACTGAAGTTCAGCAAGATAGCTATCACCATGAAGTTGTGTCACCGGTGGTGATTCTGTCAATGTTTTTCATTACATAAAACATACTTCAGTGAGAAGTTGCTTTTCCATAAAAAGTTCCTCTTCTTTGCACTTCACACCAAGAGTTTTTGCACTTAGTGGGAGTATTGCTTTCCACACTACCACCGTGTCTCATGGCTCTGCAGCTGCTGCAGAACTAACATGAAGCTCCTGTGCTAAGTTCTTCCCCAAGAGCAAAGATAAAATGCTTGTTTTGTTCTGGACCATTGAATTTGGCCTCCACTTTTAAGGTAGAGCAGGTGTGTCAGGATGCGATGTTATGGGTGCTACTGGTTGAGGTTAAGAAATGTCTTGCTTTACTGGCTCGTCCCCCTCCTATCTGCTGGTATTAATGCACATGTAGGTGCCTCCCTCACCTGAGTCTGTCAAAAATTTCAGAGGCTTGTGTAGCCCTTTTGTAATAACAGGGTTGTGACGCCTCGGCTGGTACAGCAGCAGGTGGGAGGGAGGTGGCACCCACTGCAGGGGGAAGGGGCATGATGCTGAGTCACTGTGAGCAGAAACCAGCTCCCCCGGTTCACCTGGGGTTGAAGGAGCACTTTAGGCCATGTCTTCATGGTGGAAAAACACATGTATTTTGGAGACTTGACAGCAGCGTTCCTGCCTGCACTGAGGTATCTGTGCTGGAGAGGTTCTACGATCCATCACTGAACAGGAATGGGCAATTTCAGATATGCTATCGCCCAAGTTCATTTTATATGCAGGGTCTTTGTACTGGGAGTAAGGTTGATGCTTGAAGTTCATCTCCAGAAATACAACAGTTAGGAATCTGTGAGCAATGAATAAGTTTGGTTTAACAAGGTGGGGAGGGAATTCAAAAAGGTGCGCTGAGTTCTCTCCTGAAAAAGCTTTCTTTAAAATGTAAAGTTTACTGCATTATCTCGACTTTCAGAAAGCTCGCATGAAACTTTCTCACCTTTGAAAGCTTGATAAAAACTCTTAAAGTACTTTGACTGAAACAGAAAATTTAATAGTGAGGCATTTTGAACATGGAATGATGTTTGTGGGTAAGTAATTTAAACAGGTACTAATATGAAACAGTTTTGTACTTGAAAGGATACAATTGGTGTATACACACGAATTGCATAGAATATCACTGGGAGCAATAAAATCTAGGAATTCTTCATACTGCTTTCATTGCAAACAATTTTTATGGTATGGCCCGTGAAGCAATTGAAATGCAGGGAGCTGGCACATCACTAGATTGATAATTCCTCCCCCTGCTTACAACTTATTCTCGGTACAGATGTCCCCAATTCTTTCTTTCTATCACATAAAAGTTTCTTGTCTGCTTCAATTTCATGCCTTCCTCAAACGTATCACTTTTTGAAATTGTCCTTCCAATATTTTTTTTTCCTCTTTAAAAGTTTATATCAGATGGAATCTAACTGCTGGTTTTTATCCTAAGGTTTACACTTAAACTTTTAACAAGCTCATTTTTAAAAACAGTCCTCCTTGAGAGAGCCCTTGGCTGATCCATCAATAATTAAGTAGTAATAAAGCAACTGTGTAACAATGGCACCTACGTGCCAAACAGATTGGTTTGCAGAGACACTGACAAAGATGAATGTTTATGCATTTTACTACTTTTGTTTCTGCAGATGCAATACAGCTATTTTCTTTTTGGTGCAAGCATCATGAAAAGTAATTTCCAGTTGTGGAATGTTTATGATAATAAGGATGTATAACTAGGGAGAGCCCAGGCTGACTTTCAAATACCAACATGAGTTTGCGATGCTGGTAATTTAGAAAAACAATAAACAAAGACCATGTTTTGTTTTATTTCTTTGCATAACAAGTTTTTTAAGCAATCATTGGGACAGAACACACAGGGAACCCTAAAGTGTCATGTCGTTACTCTTCTTAATTGATTGCAATTATATTAATTGTTGATTCGCCCAAATTTGGCAAGCTTCATCATTCTCCTTGCTTCATCCAAAGATTCTTACTTTTAATTTTACTACAATGTGTAAAAAAAGTGTAGTGTCTAAAAATGACACAAAAGCCTGACGTGGTTCTTGTTTTCTTTCTCTTTTTTCAAGTGCCAGTACAATTAAGGCTGTGATTTAGATGACTTTGTATTGTTGAAATCTTCATTTGGGCAAAACGTGGGATAATGTAGTCAGTAAGTTTTTATGGCCGGCAGATGCGCAGTCGTTTTGGTCAGTTAGGCTGGTTGGTTGCAGTGTCACCACAGTGATTAAGTCATCTCTTGGTAGCAGCTGAGAAACACCTTGAGAACTGGACTTTTGTGGATGCAGATGTTGGAATCCCTGCCTCTGCAGTCTCTTGTCATGGCCTCCTGGTACTCCATATTGGATTTCCCTAGGGTGATGCTGATGGATATGGATGCCTTGGCACAGCCATGCTGGCTGCCTCTCAGTGGTCTCTTAGCTATAAGGTGCTTACATCGACTTGCAAACCCATTCTGAGCAAAGCCAAAAGTCATGAATTCTCTGCCATTGCAGCCAGAAATAGGGACTTGGCCTTATCTTGGGTCTGTTATGCCCAGTTTGGAGTGAAGGCTGCAGTTGACCCTGTTCCCAAGAGACCCTCCAGTGCTATAGCTCCAGGTTCATCCCCTTGGTCCCTGGGGGCGATGGCAGAGTTGAGGTCCACATGCCTGGTTTGTCTCAGCAGGAGATGAGGAACTGTTCCACAGAACAATTTGCTACCACAGCCCTCAAGTCTTTGCGGCAACTTCTAGTTACGTCAGCAAACACTTTTAACCCAGACCATTTGGTTCAGTTGGCAGTTGTTGACAGTAATGTTCCTTTGCTTGGTTTTATTTTAGTATTTAAAGATTCTAATGTTGATTTTGATGGTGTGAAGGGAATTGCATGGGAGTGTTTTGTCTGGACTTCAGTATTCTCTGCTTTATCTTGTTAGTAAGATTCAAAATCCTAGTCTTTCAGGAGCCAGGGCTTTTGGCTGTGCACCTTGCTAGATCTCATCATCAGTCCCTTCTGTCAGCCCATTATCCCAGGCTTATTTCACTACACAGTTAATGATGCTTAAGTCTGCTGTGGAAAGAGTTACCTAGTGAAAACGAATGTAAAGAATAATCCATCCTAGTCTTATATAAAAAAAGTAAAAAAAATACGGAAATAAAATATAAATAGATGTCTGTTCCACAGGAAGGGACAGTAGAGCTGAATTTGAAATGATGAGTGAGTTGGGTTTCATTTTGTAATGAAATAGTAAAACATTATCCAGAGCTTATTTTCAGTAGATAACTTTGGTTAATTCAAAATAAACTTCCCTGATTTCAGAGAAATCAATATTGCATGTAATGCTGAATATGTTTAAATGAATTGATACATGAAGTGCACATACCTCTCTCCCAATAGGCTGCAGACACATAGTTGTGTTTCTGAGAACTGGTGCCATCGTACAGTGTGTTGTGGTGAACTTAGATTAAACCTCACGGGAAAGCATCGTTATTCAGTTAATTAAAGAAGAACAACTTTGATACTGTGCCATATGCTGTAAATTAAAATGAGTGCATGGCAGAAAGAGCTATGAATCCTTTTAGTATATGAATGTATGTTCTTGCCTCTTCAATACTAAGTAGAGGCCTAATATATTTAAGAATTAATTACATGTGGATGTGGGACCTGATCTTTTCCAGTGTTCTCTTTGAGACGTGTTACCAGTTTACCTGGCTTTTGAGACTGACTGAAATCTTTCCAAAGTCTTTGCTTTGCTCTGCATCTAATCAACATTTAAGCAGGGTCCTTTGTGTGCCTGTAACCTGGAGAAGACTGGCAGATCGGTGAGAAACTGTAAAGTCAGCAGTATGTAAGCTAGCTAAAATGGCATATTAAATATAGTCCTGTTACTATATAAACTTTAGATACAAGTCAGATGTTGAGATTAATCAGAATGACAGGTTGTACAAGCATATGGCTGGCCTTTCTGATAGCCATTAGCTTGAAAGGCCGGCTTTGAAACCGACTTCATTATTTATAGGTGAATCATGCTGCTGGGCTTTGTCGGGAAAAGGTTATTTCTCCAGCTCCACTGAAACCTCCTGTGCACGGAAGTGCCTTTTTCCACTGTTCCTGGAGAATAAGACAAATTATTCTCCAGGAACTTCTCCACAACTTTCTTCTTTTGGAAAGTTGTGGTGTCGGAGGGCATTCCAACGCTCTAATGATGGATCTCAAGCATATGGAGTACACATGCTAATTATGCTGTGCTTACGGTTCAGTCTATCCAAATGCCAAGGCAATGGGGCCTCAGAGCTGCTGCAGGCAAAATGTTAAAATCCTTCCCCACTGTCTACTGTGCATCTGGGAAAAGATTCGCTGCGGTCCCTAAAACATCTGGGGAGAGGAGGAAGATCAAATGCACATCCTCTTGAGGAGGAGTTTGCTGCCATACATGTGCTGTCTGCAGCAGGGTTGCTGGATGACCAAGTGAGCTTGCCGTGGTCTGCTGTCACCTGAAGCCACTCAAGCAATGTCTGTACTTTGGACTGCAGAGATCCTTACATGCTTCATATAGTTGCCTGAATGGACACCAAACTGCCTTGGTCCCTGGGGCAGGGCTCCTATGAGAGCTCTGTTTGGGTCCAGAGTAAGACAGAGAAGTACTTTACCACCTACCTGTTTTTCATCCATTAGGCATGGTCAGAGAAAAAAAGAGAGCGCTTCATCTAACATGAAATGGTACAGCCTCCATGATTTTTATTTAAAAGCATAGCCTGTGCTGGCTGTGGCCATCTGTTGAATAATGAACGGATGCTCTTAACACAGATCTGCATCTCTGTGGCTGCTGCCTGTTAAGGATTCAAATCCATGCTCCTACTTCCAGGTTTGTAAACTCCAACTGATGGTCCTGATCACTGAACCAGAGTCAGAATCTTACATGTGTGATCTCGGTCTCTTCCATGCCTCTGACAGCCCTGGTGGCATAAAATACTGCCTGGTTGCTGCTCTGAATCCAGCCCTCATCCACTGCAGGGGTTTTTTCCTTTGGCCAGGTTCCCACCTAACTGCTTTGCTTGCAAAACTTTTGCTTTTTGCAAGGGAACTTCCACTCTTGCCTGTTACTCTACTATAGTAATAATAAATAATAATAATAAGAAGAATAAACTTTTTTCTTCTCTTTCCTCTCCCCATCTCTGTAATTCCCTGCTTACTATTTCTCATTAGCAATGAAGGAAGGAAGAAGCTGGGTAACAAAATGAGAAATTTCTTACCTGATAATTTTCTTGCAGTTAACAGCTTCTTACCATTCAGCCTGCCCGGACAGCGCAGTAAATGGCCAGGATACAAATTGTTGCGTTTTTTTTCCCTCTAAAGAAAGACTCAGGTATATAATTTCATACACTATATTGTCATGTTGTCTTACTGCTAATAATAGCCTGCAGAAGCATTTCTGTAGTCCAGGGTGGCTTCTGGTGACTGGTGCTGGGCTTGTCACCAGATCTTGTGTGAACCAGCTCTGAACCTCAAAGGAGGGGGTAGAAGTTAGCCCACTGCTGCTGCAAGATGGTGAGGGTGATTAGGAGAAAATTTTAAGTGGAAGGTTCAACTTGTTCCTCTTTCTCACTTGTGTGGGTGTGTTACTTTGCTAGGCTGTTTTTAACCTGGAGCACTCTTTGGTCCATACCACAGTGCTGGGAGAAAGAGGAAGACTGCACCTTTAATGGGAGAGCTGAGCTAGGCCAGGTTAACGTGGAAGTGAGTCTATGGCCTTTGGATGCCCAGCACTGGCCTGTGTGCCTGTCCCGGAGGTGGGAGTGCAAGGCTAAGTGTGGTAACTCTGATGGGACAAGAGGTCACAGAATCACAGAATGGTAGAGGTTGGAATGGACCTCTAGAGATCATCTGGCCCAATCCTACTGCCAAAGCAGGCTCATCTAGGCAAGGTCACACAAGAACGCATCCAGACAGGTCTTGAAAGTCTCCAGAGATGGAGACTCAAGATGTTGGAGTTAGGCTGGGCTCTGGTTTGAACTTCCTCATGACAGCTGAACCATTTGTACTTCTGCTAAAGGGAAATTGCTCTAAACTTTGGGCTGTCATCTGAGCCAACCATGGCTTTTCAGTGGTGTCCTAGGAAAAGTAGTTAGCTTTACTTTTGTGTTCCAATTAGTCAAATTAGCTTTAAAATGTTATATTGCAAGCCTCCTCAAATTTTTCTGTGTCTTTGTAGCTTAAAAACTGTGGATGTCTATATGGGTGCATACATTTGAAATTTTTCCTGGTGGAACAGAAATTGATTCAAGATTTTTGAAAATACAGATAAAAATAACCCAAGCGTAATTCTAGGATTTGCTATTAAGTTCTCTGTAGCGCAGAGCTCACCGTCTCGTTTTATTTAGTGCAGGAGGGCAGCACATTGCAGTAGTAGATTTACTTCTCAATAAAACATATGTCCTTCTGCTGGGGTGGCTGAGTGCTGGCCAGGCAAGGATCCTGGGCTTGCAGGGACGGACAGCAGAGCATTTAGCACCCACAGCAAGACCTGGCTCTGTAACCGGCAAGCTGCAGTTGCAGAAATGATGCTTCAGCACTTAAACATTAAACCAGCTGTTCCCTTTATGGCTGGCTTGGGCATGAAGTGCTCTTGCTGTTTAACATAGTGCTCTGGCAGCATGGAGAAAGGGAGCTGGAGACAGATCTGAGCCCGGTTGCCTTCGCTGCTGGCTGTCAGGGCGTTGTGCAGCCCTTGCCCTCTGCAAGAGATACCACGGCACTTTGCATTTGTGGGGTTTGGAGAGGGGAATTGATGAGGATGCTGGTTGGTTCTTCTCCCTGGCCTCTCCCTTTATGTAAACTGTTACTGTTGGATACTCCTGCAGAGATTTTAAAAAACACAGAAAATACAGGCCAGAAGGTACCAAAGAGAAGGAAGGGTTGGGGGAGGGAAAGGATAGAAAAGATGCCAAGGACAGCATAAAATGCAAAGGAGGAAAGTACAGTGGGGAATTGGTGGTTGGATGGAAGAGAGCTGTAAATGGGGGGAATCTGTCTTTACAGTCTCCATTCTAAAAACTTTTAAGTTCATAGTTACTCAGGAGGGGGTGAATATGTGGACAAGTGCTGAAGTGTGAGTGCGTTGCACCTTTGGCAGGAAGGCTGTGATCGGGCTTGGCATTGCTAGATGCAGGAATCACGAGTTGGAGGAGACTGGTGTCCGTGCGTGGGAGCTTGTACCATGTCTGGGCATGGGAGCTGGAAAATGTCATTTGTGGTAGCTAATTAGTATGTTTCTGAGTGAGTATTTGTCAAATTGGTCATTGATGTTTATTGATTTCACCAGCAAAAAATAGCTGTTTTTCACATTGTTGAGAGCAGCCATCCTCTGAGCGCTTGGTCATGGCAGCAGGGTTGTGAACTTAAATGGAACAACAAGTTGCTTCAAGTGGGTGGCATAAAGGATGCTCTTTTTCACTCCTTTCAAAAGGTGTTGGGGGTACGAGCATTATGTCAGAAGAGGAACATCTGCTGCTGGTTTTGAGGACAGTGTCAAGATGTTCTTCAGTTCAAAAGCTTAACTTTCAGCTGTATTTATTTTGGGAGGTTGAAAGGATTTTTTCTTAAGGGCTTTTTTATATTGCTATGTAGTTCAATAAGAATGAGCTTATCTTTAAAGAAAAAATCTTCAGAATGAGAATAGCATTGTTTATTGCTGGTATATTTTTGTACCACCTGCTTTAAAAAGCATATATATTTCAGGGGGAAAGGTTGCCTGGAAAGAACGGAGTTTTTCTGATGAGTTAGTGTTTAAGTTAACAAGTTTCCATGTCTGTTAGTGGCATAACATTTAACTGGTTATAAAATACAGGGATGCAGTTTGGTTAGATCCTCTGTGGACTGTGAGGTGAAACAGTAGCATTTGTTTCAGCGTGGTTGTGCTGGCAGAAAAGCAGCAAGATGATTAGTAGGGTTTTTTTCCAAATTAAAATTTAATTTATAAACAATTTATCTAAGAAAAGTTCTGTGCGAGACGGCTGACTGTATCAAAAGCTTTTCTCACAATTCTTTCCCATATATCATTCAGCACACAAATCTGAAATCCTGTTCCTGCGATGGGATAATTGTTCTGTGACTGCTGTACGAAGGCGGCTACTGCGGAAAGGCCGTTGGATGCTAGTGAGCTGCTGCAGGACAGATGTAGCACCCAGAGCTTGAATCTCAGTGTGAGGAAATAGAAATGCAGATGCTTAATAAAGATGGGTTTGTACTTTTGTGTGGGGTTAAGGTAGAATCACGCAGGAAAGCCTCCTGCCTGCAGTGACATGGGCAAGCCTAATGCAGTGACTGCAAACCATCGGGTGCTGATCCTGGCCCTTATTCCTCTTTGCCCTGTGAGAAGGTCCTATTTTTCAGGAAGGCGAGAGCTAATGAGCTTGTACGTCTCTACTTTTGGACAGGCTTATCTTGTAGAGTTGCCTTCTCACACTTGCCATAGTAGAGTATGTGGCAGCTATGTAGACTTTCTTTGGTTTTATTCCATCCAGTCTTTTCCCTCTTTGCTCTTCATTTGCATCCATTTGGGCTTTGCCTCTACACTTCTTACAGTCGAAGCACAAGGAGCCAGCCGCTGGGTGCTTTGCAGTGCCAGGACTGTGTGTCCTGGTGCTGCCGGGCAGGCCGGCGCCGGCCAGCGAGGCCTCCTGCCATCCCTCGTCAGCAGGAACAAACGTTTCTGGGAAGAAGGGGCCTCACTCTGCGTGGCGCGGGGTGTTTGCTTTCTCTGAAGGAGCTAGCAGGCTGGAAACTTGGCTTCGTCTGGAGAGGACCCCTTAACCTTGCCTTGGCAGAAGGAAATAATAAAGTGACAGACTTCATTTATCTTTATGCTGTATGTGTGGCCTCGTGTGCTCCGTGCACCATCAGACTTAAATCCTGGTGTCGAATGGGTGCTATGAAGGAGTAGGCTGTAATTTTCAAGGTGGCTTCAGGTACAATAAAATAAACACCATTTTCACTTAAATATGAGCGTACACGTCATGCAATTTGTGACCTTATTTTGTGAGTAAGTGCAATTAATTTTACTCTGTCCTTACGTTTTGTTTTTGTGGCATGCTTCTGTTACGATGGCACACGGTGATGTTGCAGAAGGTGACGGCAGGAGCCTGTGGCAGCGCAGGGTGCGTGCTGCGGGACGGGGGCATGGCGAGGCTGGCTGGGATCGCACAAAGAGGTGTCTTATCTGGAGTGATGAGACTGGCAACAGCTTAGAACTGCCAAGATAACCTCCCAGCCTGTTCTTCAGGCTTTTATTCATTTTATTCATATTCTGCCTCATATTAATAAAACTCACAGTGTACCCTGCTCGTACAGCCCCGTGGACTCTGCACACGCCTTGACAAGCCACGGGTTCCTTTGCACACCCATCAATCCTCGTACACTGTGCTCCATGCTGTGCTGCTGCTGCTGCTGCAGCGTTTTCACATCCATTTCTCCTCCCTACCTGGTTGCTACGGCACTCCGTCTGCCCTGTGCTGCTGCCGCTCCCCTCCCGGTTACCCACGCTTAATGATTGTTCTCTTCACGCCCCTCAGTAAATCAGTTATCTTCCCCTCCAGATGGGTTCTTGTCCCCCCTGATCAGCTAATCAATTATATTCCAGTGCGGTTGTGCGGTGCCTTTTTTGACACTAAGCTGCTGCCTTCCCTTCACCCTCCTTGCAGCTCCCGAAGTGGCGTCGCTCGTCAGATTTAGCTGCAAAAGCGTTTCTGCCCCGTTGGGTTCCTCCGACGATCTGCGGGAGCTTTCTGTGGCTCCTATTCGTTTTAATCCCTCCCTGGAGAGCAACAATCAATCCCTCTGTTTCTGATGCCCTGCACTCGGGTCATTCAGTTTGTTGCGTAGGGATTTTTGTTAGTGAAAAAGCCTCTCCCAACTATTTTCTGGTTTTGTTGTGCTCTAGCCCCAAAGTATTTCCTAAACGCTGGGTGTGCTTAGTGTCTGGTGTTGTGCTGAATAGGTGGAAGAGTTCTTTGTTTAAACTCTTTAGGCTTTCACTGCCACGAGATGGTGTGACAGAGGGTGTATTTGCTTCATGGGACCAAAGCACCAAGTGCCTTCTATTATATCTGCTCCAGAGGATTTCCTGGGAAGTGTTCAGCCTCCATTTCTGTCTGTAAGGAAATCCTCTTATCTGGGCAAAGCAATAAATAGTGCTGCCTCCTGTAATAGAAACAGAAAAACACATTCTTCACACGGCTGTTTTAAAAAATGTGGGGTTTAAAATATATCGGCTGGAATGATTTTTCTGTAATAAATCCCCATAATAGCATGCTGTGTGTACGCTGAACTACTTCCTCGGAGGTAGGGAGAAGGGAAGACGGCATGTTAAAAGAGGGTTTAGCGTGCATTTAGTAATGGCAAGAACAGTAAATAATCCTACAGGTTTACAAACCTAATCCCCAGTGTCTGATGGTAGTCCTCATGTCTACTGGAGTCGGTCAGAAAGACATTAAAAGGCTGTAAAGAAAGGGCTTTTGAGGGGTTTTATTTTTAAATACTGGGGGAGCTGGTTGGCTGACTGATGGTTTTAGGTGGCATTGATGTAGTTGATTTGGGACCTTGATGGAAAGCTCTAGAAGCACCCGGCTTCCTTTGCTTGCCGTGGAGATGCTAGGTAAGGATGGAGCAGGCTGCTCCTTGCTGCCTTGCTCTATGCTCTTCCCACTGGTACTTTCATTTAAGAACTGGATTTGGGGGGAGGGATTGTTGTTTTTAATGCCCAACTTATTTTTTCCCTGTGCCCTGCAGTTAAGCAGTTGTTTTCCTTAACAGAAGAAATCCACGATGTCTAAGAGCTGTGCCACGTGACACTACTGCTTTTAAATAAGCTTTTAAGAGGCTGGACCAGATGTTGGCCACATCTGTGTTTTTATTTCATCGAACATTTCATTTTGACCCTTTTATTAAAAGTGAAAATGATCATTTAGAAATTGTTTTGAAAAGTTTAGCAGCTGGGAAGATCTTTCTTGTATATAAAAAAGCAAACGGTTTCCTTTCCGTGTGCTGGAGTGAGCTGTATGGCATTGAGCAGACGGGTATTTATGGCAGTTAGGGTCTACTCATGTTGGAAACGATGGCTGTGGAAATTTTCAGATCAAAACGGATGTATTCTGTTTTGAATTGGCATTCTGTAACAAAACACTTTTTTTTTTTTCCTCAGTGAAAGCATTAAACTAGAAAGTTGCAGACACCTTCTCTTCTGAAAAACCCCTCGCGTTTAATGAATGCCTATTGCCTAGTCAGGGAGAAGGACATCTTGCAGGCAGAGGGGTATCCTGCAATTACTCCATCTACTGCTATTATGGAATCTAAGAAATGCTTATTACGTATAACTTGCTTCTGGATTCTTCTCTGCAATTTACCAGTTGGATAATGAGTTTTCCGTCCCTGTTGCTAATTGATCCAATGAGAAAAACTGGCACCTAATTCGGTAACAAGTTCTGTTTAAAATGACATGTGAAATTGTTCATGGTGCCTGAAATTACATCATTTTCAGTCTGGCATATTAGGGCTATATAAGGGAACAGACACCTACCGTACTGTGACATATTAAATTTTAAACCTCAGATCCAAAAATATAGCAGGGTATAGGAGGAGCGAAGTGTATAATGATGAATAAAAGCAGTAGCAGCTTGGTTTCAGTGAGATACTTTTATTGTTCTTAAGATACTTTGGCAGTTTTTACAACAAATGATTTTGGGATACAGTTTTACGTAAAGTTGAGCAGTGATTTGAGTAGTTCTGTCACTGCTTCTAAATTTTTATTTTCTAGGCTGTGATTTTCAGAACTTACTCATTGATTTTTGAGGTTGGCTCCCTTTTTCTTTGTCCCTAATTCCAAGCCTGTGTAGATAGTTGACATTTTAGTTTATCTGTTGCAATTAATATGGGGAACAAAAAAAAAGGATCTTTTATTCACTCAGAGAAACTAAATTGAAAGCTGTGGGGGTTTTTCCCCAAATCCTTGAGGAAACAAAAGATAGATAACACAACGAAAGGAGAGGCCACACCTCCTTCTGTCCTACAGCCTGGGGGTTAAAGCACTTACCCATAATATGGGAGATCCAGTTTGAGTCCCATTTTTACACAAACTCCTTCTGACTTAGGAGACAGATTATTCTGGCCTGGACACGCTGTTGCACTCTGCTGTCAAGCTATTTTATTTTGTGTAATGAAACATTTCTGGGACCTAGGTGGACAATCTCCTGGGAGGCCGTCTCAGACACTAAACTACAGTATTTTCTCCTTTCCTTGGTAAATAAGCATTTTGTTCACTGGACATTTATATCTTGGTTCCAGCAGAAGAGACATGTAGTGCTGTTTTGCAGAATACCCTGGACTCCTGTGCCTGATGCAGCATACAGCAATTCCTCTCTGTGCTTCACATGATGACAATTTGCCTAAAATATTCCAGTGAGGTGTATTAAAGAGGCAGCAAACCACCAAGATGTGTTTTGTCACCTTGCTTTTCTGCTCTGGCCTTGAGCCAGGGCATGCTTTGCCCAGAGAAGTTGTGGGTGTCCCCTTCCTGGAAGTGTCCAAGGCCAGGTTGGATGGGGCTTTGAGCAACCTGGTCTAGTGGAAGGTGACCCTGCCCATGGCAGGGTGGGTTGGAACTAGGTGATCTTTAATGTCCCTTCCAAGCCAAACCATTCTGTGATTTTATGTCCTTGGGTCACATCCCTGCTTGCCTGGTAGCGGAGTACCTGCATCAGGAGCTGGTGGCCTTGGTGCAGAATGTTCCGCTCTTACTGCAGTATATAGAGATCAGACCAGAAGAAAAACATGTGTCCCGAAAAATTATATAGTTATTATAAAATCTTTTACACCTTTAAAATATTTTTGGGGATAAAAGTTGTAAATCTGGTGCTGGGAACTAAAATACAGTTACTTTCTAAATGTAAAAGCAATGAGAAATGTTCCTTAAGGCCTTTTCAGTTGTATTAGCATCAGTTTATCTGGATTGGTAAAGTGGGTATTACATTTATGAGACAATCTCAGAAAAAAAAAAAAAAAGCACAGTGTTACGCTGTTCCTTGTGACAGGGTATTTTCTTTGATACTTTTTTGCTTGATACTCGGTATGGAAATTTTGGTTAAGGTGAATTTTGAAAACACATTTTTAAGTGCTCAGTGTCCAATACCGATAAATGTCTGTGGAGCTGAGCAGCCAGATGCTTTGCCCCACCTCAAGAAGCACAGCCTTCAGTCCTAACCAAGTATGTTGGTTGGATTCCCAACCCTGTGATTTCACATACTTAGGGCAGCTGTTTGAAACACCCGATTTTTGCCAGTCAGAGCATTGTTTGTCTCTTCTGGCAATGCTTATCATTCCCACCTTTGCTTATCTTCACTTTGGTGCTCCTCAAGTCTTGAGACTCCACATTGCCATAACCTGCTGTTGGGTCAAAGAGCTGCAGCTTCCTTCCCCGTTGGCCAGTCCAGCATCATGCTGCTCAGGTGCTCTGCTCCACGAGAAAGCATCAGACTAGGGAATCAAACCATTCAAAGGTCTTGGTTTGTGGGGAGACACGTCCCCAGCATGGGGGAGTAGGAACTGTGAAGATGCCAAGCTGTTCTGCATCATTTCAGCTTTACTTTGTTATTGCAGATTGTTGAAACTTAATTTGTTTATTTTTTTTCTGCAAGTAAACTCCTTAGGTCATCTCTTGTCTAGTCTTGATTAGATGTAATGGAGATGACCAAGAAGATTGCTTCATTCCCCAGCATATTCTTTGCTGAATAATTTGTTTTCTTCTCTACCTGGACTACATTAATAGTGTATTACTACTGTACGTTAATGTTATGTGGAAAATCAGGTTTTGATGCTGTACACTGTGCCAGTCCCAAATGAGGCCTCAGTTCTGTGGTGTTATGCTTTTTAATGGAGAGATTATTTTAAAAGTTGTTTTCAGAAGAACTTTTACTCAATATAAAACTAGAAAAATTACAGTGAAATTGTAATTACAGAAAGTCTTTTTTGTTTAACATTTTTCTAGACGTTTCCAGAGCTTATATTTTAATTTTATAAAGTTCTTTTAAAATTTGGAAGTGTTTTAATAATGCCCATTTTACAGATAGAAAAACTAGTACTCATCTTTTAACAGAACTGGTGTAAGTGGTTCAAATGATGACAGACCAGGATCAATAAGAAAGCCATGATGTGACTGTCAACGTGTTACGTTATTCCCTGGTCCACTCTGCTTCCCTGAAAACAGAAAATATTTTCTACGTCATAATTTATGGATAAATCATTGATCTATAGGCTCTATCAGAGAAATTCATCTTATGATGAAAGAAAAAATGGTCATTTTTAAAAAATTATTTCCCCAGCTTCCTAGTGCACATTTGTGGCTATAAATTAAAATGGGGAAAAAAAGGCAACTGGAAGTGTCCAATAGAATTTTTGGTACTGAAGAAGACTGCGCTGATTCCTGAATTTTAAATTAATTCAGCGTGGTGAAATTGTGCGTATGTGTACCCCCATACTGAAAATACTCAGCAACATGTTAAACCTCCTGGATGAATGCAGAAGGATGCGGATCTCTGAAGGACGATTGTTAAGTGTTACTTTACCATAGAACTTGAATTGCAATAGATTTTGAACTAACACCCACCTGAATGAAATGTGTTCTTTTCTATAGGTGAGAACACAGGAGATGGTGAATTAGATCTGAGTGGGATCGATGACAGTGAAATAGATCGGGTAAGGTGCCCTCTTATCCCGGCTCTCTCTGCATTTGGCTATCTGAGAATGAAAAATTGTTCTTATCTGGTTAATCCTCTCCCCTCGCTGCCTCTTTGTCTGATCTATTGAGATGTCCAAGTATTTTCAGTGGTCTGAGATCAAAACTAATGTTCATGAAAGCCTGTGAATTTGGTCTTCCTTGTCCTGACTGCTGTGGCTGCTCACTCTTCCTATGCTGGATTAATTATGCTTTAGAATGTCTTTTATTCTAAAGAAGGACTTTTAAAAGTTTGGTAGAGCTCTAAATTCATTATTTAATTAAGATACATTCAACATAGGAGGCTGCCATGGAAACCAAACTATAAAAGCAGCATGTAGAGTTTCTGTGTTCTTTCGAAGATTTCTGCAACATTTTCTGGATATATTATTATTTGTGTGGCAGCAAAAGATAACCCTGTACCATGTAGCCTGAATATGGCTGACGGTTGTGGAAGATGGCTTGTTGAAGGCCACGCAGCAGGTCAGCACTTGAACACACAGCAGAGTCCATCTCTCCTGAGTCTGAGCCTGATGTTGTCTCCAGATGCCACACTGCTTTAAAGTGTATTTTGAACAGATAACGCTGATGCTAAAAACTTCTTTTGGGGTAAAGAATCATTGAAAATGAGGTTGTGTAGGGTTTACTGTCTATAGAATGTTGCTGGTGACAGATAAGGAGCAGGAAATGCTCAGCTTGACTTGAGCAGTGAAGCGTGTTTTGCTAGGCTGTGTGTTAGGAAGGGTCTTGTGAATCAAGTGAACATGGTATGGAGAGAGCAAGGAGGCCAAAGGATTTCAGTATAGCCAGTCCATAATTTAAGCAATTGTGGTGGAAGAATAAGCACTTTTTCTTCTCCTCCTAGGCTCTGTGATGAGCTCATAACTCTGCTTTTTATGACCTCATGTTCATTTCCATGGCAATAGGCTGTAATATTGTAAGCCCAAGACTATGAACTCTCTAAAAGGGTAAGGATGAATAACTGAGCTAGGATGAAGTGAGTTTTACTATTATTGCCCACTTTTAATAGAAGCAGATGAAAGAGTGAAAATACTGATCTGATAGACCAGGACTTGCAGAGCTATTTGCTCACCTCGTTTGCCCTCAGAGGAAGGACTCCTCCCTTCATTGGTTTCATTGACTGGAGTTATTTTTCTCATAAAATCCGATATGTACATTTTACTTCAGAGAAAATCTCAAATGATCAAACCTGTAAGACGGAGAAATCTCAGATTGTTTTTCTTGCACTTAACATTGTTTTAGAAGTATCAGGTCCATTGCTTAAAAATAAAGTGTCTTGTTCATGAGGGATGACGCAATTTGTCTTCTCTGTTACACAGAAGTTCTTCACTCTCAAACAGCATCAGCTCTAGAGCACGTTTGTTTCACAGACAGTTGTTCTAAGTGCCAGGTTTATTTATTTACTTAAATATAAAGTAATTGAAGAGGAGATCTATCTACCAGCCTGCCAGCCTGCCTGCTACCTACCTATTTATTTTTTTCTGTAATTCATCTGGATAGCTTTAGATGGGTTTTACAGCTCCACACCTACTAATGAAGTTACTGAGACTACCTGGAGTTAACTGAAAAAAGCCCAAACCCAACTCTCTTAAATCTAGAGGACTAAAACTCCCAGTGCTCTAAGCTGGCTTCATTCCCACAGATGTGGCCATTGAACTAATCTCAGTAACTGTGCCTAAACCTTTGCAGAAACCTACCCAGAAGACACGTGTTTCTGTTTTGGTAGCACAGGGCAATGGTTCCCATACTGTTTTGAATTACAGACCACCATCAACACGCAGAATTACTTGCAGATGACCATGTTGTCATGATACCCACTCAGATCATCTGAAAAAGATCATAAAACCAGGATCATTTTAGGTTAATTACAGACCACGTACAATGAGTCCTGGACGGTTTTTTGGTCACGCTGTCATAGTTTGGAAATCAAGCACTGTTTTTTTGCAAATATGTCATTGTTTTTCACCAGATTTAGAAGTTACTAGAAATGCGCTCCAATTGTCACATTTCAGTCACATTTTCTTTTATTAATGTATTTTTTAAAACAGAATGTGAATTGACCTTGCTAGTGGTTTTTCTGTTCAGTTTTTGCTCTGTGGTTTTCAAGTTGATTTCTGAAAGTAGATAAACTTGTTTTCCCTTCTAGTATATACTTAACGAAACAGAAGCTCAGATAAAAGCAGAGCTGTGGATGAAAGAAAATGCAGATTATTTGAAGGAACAAAAAGGTACGTTTGTAGGACTGAAATTCTCCTTTTGGCCAATGTTGCTGAAATATGCAGTCTCTGTGATCTTCATGCTGGTTACCCTTTTGTCATCTTTCAGAAAAGGAAGCAAGAATAGCAAAAGAGAAAGAACTTGGGATTTATAAGGAACACAAGGTATTAAACTGTGTGCTAATCGTGTCTGTTTGAAAGTGTCCTGAGAATTATTACAGTTGCTGATCAACTCCATGTAGGATGTATGGGCATAAAGGTACAGGTCACCACTAAACGAGAAAAAGTTATTGTATTTCTACTGCAAGTCTATAATTTTTCAGGTGGTGAGTAAAACACTTTCTTGCCCAAACTTTTAACTGTTCTAAGAAAATTCTGTGCATGGCAAAGTCAGAGCTAGCTCTTTGCATTCATGATTGCTGTCCTAATTGCTTGCTTGTTTAAATACAGGTCTTAAGACATGCCTAATTTTTTTTTATATGTGTGCATGGGGAATTTGTTTGTACTTGCCATAATTTCAGTAGCTTTCTTTGCTCTTCCAATAATGATTTCTTTATGAGGAACTGAACAGATCCTTGTTACAGTCACTTGAAGGAGTATTTTGTTTTACCTTTCATAAAGAATGCGACAGTTATGTTAACAAATGGCACTTCCTTTCTCTATGTTTAGCAGTTTAAAGCAGCCTAATTGGCCATATATTCACGATTTACAGCACTAGTATTTTGTGTAATTGAGCAAGTGACAAGTCAAATCTTCCACATGCAACTAAAATCCATGTTAGTTTTTAGTGCTTATATCCTCTATCTTTTTTTCTGACTAATGTGAAAGACAGAGTTTCCTACTTCCCCTAGGTATTTCAACAATAAAAACAAATCCAGACAAAGAAACACTGTTTTGTGCTTCTGAGTTTCTCATTCATCCTGCACTTACGCCGACATGGCAGTCTACCAGCAATTTTCAAAATTGTATAACTAACTGGCACAGCCAAGTAGCCCAAACACCCAGTTTTTTGTTCAGACAACACAGGAGGTTTTCTCTAACTCTGTATTGTTTCTGACAGTTTGAGTAGAACTTGATTAATATAGTGCTTTCCAATTTCAAGGTAGCACTTGACCCATGTAGGTAAACAGAGGGACTATTATCCATTAAAAAATAAATCTCCTGCAGAGCTTGGTGTTAAAACCTTCCTTTGAAAAGGAAAATGCCAAATGAGAAACAGAGGTTCCTTTTTTTTCCCGTACCTACCCAGGCATGGGACATGGCTGGAAATTTCTCCGGTGTCACTTCATTTTGACTGCGCAGCGTCAACCTCCACAGCGCGACACTGGGCTGGGGCCGTTGCAGGTGACATTGGCGCTGTGCTCATGTCTGCAGCCTCTTGCTTCCTCGGTGTTAGTGCCAGCCCACGCTTAGAAAGCTGCTGCTAATATTGTTGGCCTTTTTTAGTGTGGAGGAGGAGTTGGATAGATGCTCTCCTACATAATTCGGACTTTTAAAAAAGTACTGTTGCAGTTTTTATGGGGAGTTGTCAGTGCTTAGTGGAATCATGACGCAGCTTGACTCTAACTTTAAAGGTAATTTTAGCAGAGGGATTTCTTTTTTTCCATGCTGGGTGATGCTATCAGGGTCCCTGTTCCTGTAACAGGAGTTCGCTCCCTTTTTTTTTTTTCATGTGTGAGAAATGGCCCATATTTCTTCTCTGGCAGCGTTACAAATACTAAGTAAAGAATTTGTAATAAACTGTGTGGGCATTTGGCAAAAAGCAAACGCTTATCTCTCAGAGAAAAGAGATCTCTTGGTCCTGTTCAGTGGCAGGAGAGGGAGCGGTGGCTCAGCCCGGCCGCATCGCCTGAATCCCCGCAGCAGCAGCACCTGAGCCAGGACTGCTGAGCTCCAGCTCGCCCTTCTGCTTCACGGAAACTTTGTTTGTATCTACATCAATAATTTTATATTTTAATTACTCCAAAGAAATCTGCAAAGAAGCGGGAGCCAATACAAGCCAGCACAGCAGGAGAGGCAATTGAAAAGATGTTAGAACAGAAGAAAATCTCAAGTAAAATTAATTATAATGTGCTAAGGGACCTGAACAGCAAAGGAAGTAACACACCAAAGAAAGAGGATGACAGCACTGATGACAGCACCAACACCAAGAAGCTGTCAAGAAGAAAATCTATTGCCAGTAGGAATATAGCCAACCCTGTAAACAGTGTGGGAAAAAGGTACTGCAATTGTTCATTTATATCTCTGTCTGTGAGACTGTCTATGTATCTTTCTGAGCCAGACAATGCAGGGACTGAAACATTTGTTTGAGGCTAAAATAATGTCAGGGCTCTGTTTTTATTTATTTTGCCTGCAGTGTCACGGCAGCACCTTATTTATAGTTCATGTATCAGAGGTCTGCTTTGGTGTGAGTTAATCATCCTGAAGCCAAAAAAAAAAATCAATGGAAATTCATAAACGTGAATCTTTCAGCCGGGGACACCTTTTCTTCATACGGTCCTAACATTTGCTGTCCTGCCTTTCTAAGTTGTCTGTATCAGCTGACATGACACTAAATGTTCAAAAGCTTTGGCTTTTTGCTTGATTTGAAAAATATAGTTCCCATCTGTTTTGACAGCTAGCTGTTTTGATTAGATTTTAATTTAGTTTTATTCCAAACTTTTGTTTTTAATTGATGACACAAATATAAAGCTTTACAGTAAATACGCTTGCCCATTTTCTGGTCTGCATTTGCAAATGTTTTATAGTGTGATGAAAGTGACTATTTTAATGAGTAAAATATTTGACTTGCCGGGCAGATTTGTAATGTGCTATAAGGTGTAAAAGGAGATTCATATGTCCTATCTGCAATACTTAACTATTTTATTCGTCTTCAGTGTATGAAATCATGTCAGATGATCATTCAAGTCATGCTTACATGTAGTAATTTCTCACTTAGATGTTATATATTTATTATATATTTATTTATTTATTTACTGCCTAAAAGACATTGTTTTTTCCTTCTGGAAGTATAAGTCCAATGCCACAAAGAAATTTAGGCTTTTAATTCTGTAATGTAAGATTATGCCTTTGCACTATAGTTCAGATTCAGGCATGTGTTGCAACTAGGTAAAGGACCAAGGAGGGCAGGAGGGCAGCTAACCACAAGGTGCAAAAACTCATCTATTCATACAAGAACAAGAGATGTAGGATACCTGAAAACGTGCAGCTGGAAGGGCTTGTAAGTGCACATCCCTCAGAAGCTAAGCAAAATAAGGATGGCTAGACCCAACCCCTTATTTTGACTTCATTTGACAGTAGGGCCAGCAGTGCAGTCTTCAATTTTGGCCAAGAAGCCATGTGCCAAAGCCACCGGCCCCACTCTCAGCAGGATACAGGTTTTTGCGATGTACCAAACATCTTTTTGTTCTCTGCTGTACCTTCTTTAAACCCAAGTTTTCCACTAGTAAAGGGAAGTGAATATGCATTCAGGATTAGCTAACAGCATTTAGCCTATACTTTATTTGGAATTAACAGGTATTAATAAGTCGTATTTCTAGTAAAATACGGCCAATCAGTTGTCTGAAATGCAATGCTGTGATGGGAAGTAGGGGCAGATAAGGATCCCAGTTGCCTTTTAGAACTCAGCAGTAACGGCCATGCGTAAGCTGCTTTGCCACATCCAAACCTGAGGTTTGCAGAAATGTTGGGTACTTGGAACTCCTGTTGAAGTCAGCATGTTGAACTCTTAACAGGTGTTAAACTCTTTGGAAAATCATGCCATAAATATTTAATTTAACAGTGGTGCAACTTGAAAAGGTTTCTAAATAAATACAAATCAGTATTTTCCAAAAGCAGCTAATAAAACATGTTTATTTTTCCTCTTGAGAGCCTAAAGTACGTCCTTAAGATGCATAACAGAGTTTCCTGATTATGATTAGCTGATCTTGGATACAATGAATTTTGCAGCAGAACACTTCAGAGGCGGTTGAGAATACATGCAGATACGTGAGTTAAGGAGATTTTGCACTCCAGAAGCAGTCAGTGTTCTTGCTTAAATAATATCAAGGACTTGGCAAAGCATTAGTTGGACTTTTTTTTCTTACAATTAAAGATTTATGACATACTTTTGATTTTTTTGCTAGTAGTCTAAATGCCATGCCTTTTAAATGGCATGCATAAATTTCTGTGTTCTGCATTGTTCTTATATGCCATGCATTCATTGCCTTTGTTCAGCATTGTTCCTCTGAGAGGTGAATGGCTAAATACTTTCCCACTGATACAAAAATCATGGTAATTTATATGCAATTAATAATAATAAAACCCCTGAACATCGCTCATTAGAAAGTGAATGAAGCACATAATGTATCTTTATCCAGGAGGCATTTGCCGGGATCTTGCTAACCGTTTGGGTTTGTGGTGATTTACAGTCCTGCATGTTTATCTTTATATGTCTGAAATATTTAGTAATCTGCATCTGACTGCAGTTGCACCTTGTATAACCATGCTTTGATCCCGTCCCTCAGTTCATCTGAGTTATAGTCAGGTTTTAAAGAGCTACTGATTTAGTCCTGATCCCGGGTAGAAGGTACCAGTACCAAGTTACAGGAAGCTTTACAGTCTATGAAGTAAATACTCAGTCTTGGTGATTCAAGGAGTACTCCTGTAAAGGTATAAACTTAGGAAAGTAGATTTTATTTGTTTTTTAAGAAATAAATAAAAGCCAAGATTTTACATACCTCACGAGGTTTGGACAGATGATGCAGACAAGTTTGTCATATGTCTTAAAAGTCATCTCCATATACAGTATGTATAGGAAATAAGAAGTTGATCTTCATTTCTTATCTTTCTAATTGTCGCTTGCTGTAAATTACTCTGTGCTGTTATTTCTGCATAGAGGACTTCAGATTATCTCCAAAAAAATGACCATCACAACTCAAGTGTGCAAGAGAGACAACTTACCTGCCAAAATTGATTGACTTCATGTAGTTTTT
>JAVSBS010016367.1:143075-153438 GCA_033124195.1 Coracias cyanogaster | reverse complement strand
TGTATCAATCCATTTAAAGCCTGATTTTTTCTTAGGAGGTGTAAAAAATTACCTATAGCAATAAATCCATCTGTCTCATGCTGTTTATCTGTCTATCTGTCTATCCCATAAAGACTTTAAAATGCTATTTTTTATTTCTATACTGTTGCTGAAAATCAATTGTGACATTTTCTGTTTAGGCTGCTAAAGGTTTTGGCAGATAGAACATGGATTTTGTCTTTTGATGGTGAATTCAATTCAGCATTTATTGCAAAGTCCTCAAGTGTTTAAACGTGTGGTGATAGACAACTAAAACTCCCGCTGTGCTAAACTCCACCAGGTCTCTTCAGTAGTTCTACTATTCAAAAAGAATTGGGACTTGTTTCATCTGTTTTTAATAAATGTGAGGCTTGCACGCTCTTTATGTCAGAACTAAAGCCAATTTTGTGATGCAGTTTGACATGTAGAGTCTTAACTTTTTAGTTTTTGCTCCTAAAGACACCTACTCGATTTAAGTTGTTATTTTCCTCTAAAAAAAGGTGAGGGGCTTATGCATCATTTAATCTGAACTGTGTTGTTGAAAAGTTACGTGAAAGGAAACAAAAGCTGGTCTGCAAAAATGCTGGTCATGCATGAAGGTACACACCTGGACTTGCATACTGGCCAAGGTGGATACCAGTGTTTGGGAGCAGTCAGCTTTGGTTGGGTCTGTCATGTTGTTGCTAAAGCTGGGGAGAGGCCGATGGAGCCCTCTTTTGAATACTGGAAAATGAGAGGAGGACAGAGCCAGGCTTAGTGGGTTTGGCGTCAACATCAGCCTGGCATCTCCTGCATCATCTTGGAGAAACTGTTTAGGTGATACCTACAGGAAAGGGTTTGGTGATTCCAAGCTCCTGAGCTTTCTGGGAGCTGTAACACTCTGTAGGCATGATTTTGTGTCTGAGCTAGTGTGCATTAAATACCGTCAGCTGTTAAAGGTATTGCAGGGATTGATATATGGCAGATGAGGGAGAGCTGTTCCCACGTGGTTTTGCCAAACATGCTTGTTGTGCTGCCAGGAGGGCTGATGGGCCAAGAGCCCAGGGCGCGACCAGAGGGACAGCACTTGCTCACTGGCTTCCATGTATTTCTTTTGTCAAGAGATGAGAGAAATCTGCTCCAGGACTCTCTGCATGGTGCTGCCATTTGGTAAAAATACCACATCACTCATATGCTCTTTCTGAAGTGTATTTTTTCACTTTTGTCCTGAGAGATGGATGGGGAATTTGAATGTTCGGACTACTTGCATGGACATCATCATTCAGAGGGAAGAGAGGGAGGCAGTAAATAAGTTCAGTATTGGATCGATCAACTTTTGCCAGTGTTGGCAATTATTTTTAGCATCTTTGTGTAAAGCAGATTCATGGTAGAAACATGTATTTTGTTTATGAGGCTTATGGTGATTTCTTGTTCATCTTTAAAGATATTCAAGTAAGGTATTAATACTCAGAAGCATAGAGGTAACCAGAACCTTAGAAAAGCTGAAGCTGTAATTTCCCCATTGAGGCCAGGCAAAACATAACACTAATGCATTCGTGCTTTAAGCATGACAGTGAAAGTTCACGTCAGAGGGCCATAAATTGCTACCAAATTAATTTCCAAATGCATGTCTATTGTGCATGTGTTTAAATTTGACTCAGTTCCTTTAAAACAGTTTACTCTGAAAAGCTTTTTTTTCTATAAAAATATGCAGAGTGAAAAGTGTTTACGTTACAATATGGCACTTAGATTGCATTAAAAAAAATACTTTATACATCTATTTGTTTGCTGTAACATTTTACTAACCAACTGAGCAAAACAGCATAGAGCTCTGTGGTGTCACGCTAAAAACCCAAGTGTTAGGTTGCCAAGTATTGATGTTCCCACGATACTTTGGAGACACAAAAAACCGAAGGCGAACTGGAATGATGCTGTGGTGCTGATAAAGGAAAGACAGTGTATGGAGATTAAACAGCTGAAAGGCAGACAAGTATTACAAGTGAGTCTGTGCAGACTGTTGTCTCGCTGGGGCCAAGCACTTCTTAGGCATTTGCTGCATATTTTTACCAAGTACAGAATGTAGGAAATCTGAACGTGTTCAAGCCTAATGTTTCTTAAAAAAAGGAGGAGGTTGTCACTGTATTTTTGTATCAGAGGTTTTTTCCCTAACTGATGCTTCACAAATGCCTTTAGAGAGCAGAATGAGCGTGGTGTTGAAAAAGAACATAAACAAACTTCTTCGTTAGACTTAGTTAAAGCTAAGTTGATAATTGATACAAATTTACATTATCTTCCCAGCGTGGCATTTGGTAACAACTTTCTTTGGTATGCCTTTTATTGAGTTGACATTTGCTTGAATGGCCAAGTGAGTTGGCAAATTTTATGCTACTAGTCTTTGAAGTTGTGACTTCAGCCCAAACAGCTTGTCTTTGTGTACAGCGGGGAGCCCCTGCGCTTTGGAGAGGGATCCGTGCAGCACAAAGCCTAGAAGGGGTCCATACATACCAAGTCTTACAATGCTTCTTAGCACTTAACTTTAAGTAGCTCAGGTCTTGTAGGATATTGGTTTCTTTTCTGTGAATTTTTAATGCAAGGAGTTAAAGTTCAAAATACAAAAAAAACCCCAGAAGATTAACCTGAAAGTACATTTTTTATTGATCTTCGAGCATAGGTTAGTATTTAGAAGGTTTTAAACTACAGTGGGAATTTGCTGTCTTCTCTGTTCAATACAATTGTTATTTCATGATGGGGTTTAAGTGCAAGCTCTCCTAGGTACAAAGAAAGAAGGAGGGATTTACTTGAGATGGATAGTATTTGTTTCATGTTTTACTCATTCCTGCTTAGAGTTGTACTAAAATCTATTGTATGTCAAAAATTGCCTGAAGGACTTGACAGAATATGATGACAAGAGATGAATGCTAGAATGGGAAGGAGGAACTTTATATTAAATAAGTCATTATATAAGTAGCTATTGTAGTATTTGCACATTTCATGGTCAGTTGAACTCCTTTTACTGTTCACAGTCCATATCTTAATAATTGTGGTAGGAATATAGCTTGCACAGTATATATGTAGCTCCTTCTCAGATGGCCTGATTTCATCCGTAGCTGTACATGTCCAAGGGAGCAGCTGCACAGTGCTGAAAGGCAACTGCAACAGTTAGAGCTTTGCGGTATTTCCATGTACACAAAGTTGAGGATCACAGAAGCACAGAATGTTAGGGGCTGGAAGGGACCTCAAAAGTTCATAAAGTCCAGCCCCCTTGCCAGAGCAGGATCACCTGGACTAGGTCACACTGGAGCGCATCGAGATGGGTCGTGAATGTCTCCATGGGCATGAACATTTTTCAGATGGAGTCTTACAGCTGCAGTAATCTTCTTTTTAATGCATCTTTTGTTGCTACAGTGAGGTGGAGGAAAGGATGTTGTTCAGCAATGGGAATCGCTCGCCTTGCTTTTACGCTGACCTTTCTCAGAAGCTGGATTTTTGGTAGCTGAAGAACTAAGCACCGAGGGCCTCAATTTCTTGGAAGGGATGAGTAAAAAAGTGAGGTGGAATAGGGTTTTTAAAAGGTCTTGTCACATGGGTTTTGCTGTGTTTTCCTTTCATGAGGAGTGACTAATTCCCAGCTACAGAAGTTTTGGCCATCTGAATGATTAAGATTGGGGTCAATCTTCCACCCATCCCGATGAGGGCTTGGTGAAGTGGAGGCATTGGGAGCCATCTGGGTGGGCTGTAAGACAAAGTGAGGGAGACATCTTCCTGGCTGACCTCAGCTGCTTCTTGCCATCCCTCAGATCTGCCAGCTGACCTACTTTTGCAAGTGCCCTTTAACCGATTTCAAGAACTGCAGCCATTTCAAAGGGTAATAGTTAGCAAAGGTCTCTTCAGGCTGACCTGGCTTGTTTTGACTGAGCTAAATGAGGCACTGGTGGCCCAGGCAGCGCTGCCCCATTCACCAGCCCCACATAGCCAGCTGCGGGGAGCATGGGCTGGAGAGGTTTTCTAATTGATCCAGTTAAACCAGTGCAAGAGGCTGCAAGAGGCATCTCCCCTGCAGTTTGAATGAGGTTTCTGTTGACTAATTTGTATCTGTTAACACTAGTATTAAGCTGTATTAGAGCAAACCACTATTAAATCTGCTTTACAGGTAGGATCCCCTGCAATAGCTAACCTAACTTAATTATGGACGTGCAATGTGGAGCTTACACAAGACATCGGATAAGATGGTGCCGTCTGCTCCCTACATCTGAAGCAGTGTCCTCCTTTCTTGAAAGGAGTTGCAGATAATGTACACAGATTTTAAAAGAGCATTTAATTTTGTTTTCCTTCCTAATGTTTTCATTTGGAATTTTCTTTCTGTAAGAAAATGTGGCTGCATTTTTACGCTCATCTGTTTACGTGTACCAAATGCTCTGTGGAGGAGATAGGCTTTTTATAGCAGGAAAGGTTTCTGTGGCCCAGTTCAGTGATTCATTGGTATGTGTGAGCAAGCACCCATAGTGTGTAGCAACGCATCTTTTAAAATTCTGTCATATTTGATGGTGAATAGCTGTTTCCCCAGTGATTTGTACTGTTTTTGCACTTTATTATCATGCACGCTTATACCCAAGTAGAGATTGCCATGCAAGCAGCTTCCAAGGTTGATATTAAAAGGGCACAGTTAGCAAACTTTCTGGACCTTTCTTACATCGGTAGAAGTTGAATCCAAGTTGTGAGAGAGCTGCACAAATTGCAGTTTTACAGGAACTTTGACTTGGAGCGATATTCTTCCAGTAGAGCAGTCTGTTGGGCTTTTGGGAGGGGATGTGGGATCAGCTTCATTGTAACTTCGAAAAAGGCTGTACAGATTAATGTATACGTGCTCACAGTGTATGCTGGCATCAGACCGATGCACGCACTGGATGCAGTTTCATCTTGTTTGTTGCTGAAATGGTGCGATTTCACCTCTCTCTGTTGGGTTCCTGGTCTCTTTGGTACAGCATCTCCTGGTGAGCTGAGAACAGGTATCCCACAGCTCACTTGTAAGGAGCAGGAAAGCCAGATGCAGGCACACAGGGCATCACAGCATCGTTGGCAGCAAAGCCTGGCTTAACCTCTATGGCACAGCTGGCAAGAAGAGCTGACAGACCGGTCCTACAGGCTTCGTTAGGGAGCCCAGTTTACAGAAGACAGAAAGTACCCAGGTGGTTACACAGCAGCCTGACTTCAGCCATCAACAGAGAATTGCTATGGTTATTAGCTAAATATTTCCATAATTTGTGTCTCTGCAAGTTATAATTAGAGCCAAGCCTGCCCCTTGCTAATTACAAGCTTGCTTAGAAGTATAGTTTATATAAAGCTTCTAAAACTTTAAATGGGGAAGATATACATCCACAGGCATAATAAGAATGACGCCTTATTTTCAAAATGAAATTTATAGGCTTTGGTGTCTGTTTCTCCCTCCCTTTACAGTTTTGTAGAGGCTTTTTTGTTGCATCCTCATGCAGAGTTTTTGCCAGAAATATTGTCCAAGTTTCGCCAACATCAACACAGCGATTTTGAGTTTTCTTCTGAGTGTTTTGTTCTCACTGCTGAGAGAGTAAACCAGATGTTAAGATGTCTTTGAGCTTTGTGTTCTGAGAAGACTAGTAAATAATACTTAGAACTCTTGGTAGATAAGGAGTCTTGAAAGTGGTGAAACTTTTTGTTGAACACATCACTACAACGTCTACATAAATACTGATCCATCTAAGGAGGCTTGCTATATGTTTGCTTGGATGGTACTGCACCTGTACATCTTGAGAGCAGTCTCTTAGGAATAAAGCAACTCTGGCAGCATAACCCCCTTAGACCCTGAAGCAGCAATACGGGCAAGCCTCGGTGACGAGACTTGTGGTTGAGGTGACAAGGTTGTGATTATGACACACGGTTGTAGCGTGGTCTGGTGTGGCTGTGGGTCTAACGTGGCATTACCCACACCCAGGGTGGTTGGTGCTGTACCAGGCACCAAGCACCATGCTGGCCAGGGCTGCTCTCTGGGATGACTCTGAGTAACCGTATGGCAAAGGCAAGGCCAGATGTTACTGACATGGTCACCACTGGCCTTCCAAGGTGTTCTCTTTGGATTTTCCTACTTACTTGCAATCTTCCATTTTCTGATTCCAAGTGCTGCTCTCTCAGGAATGAATGGTGTCTGAAAAGGAAAGGGAACACAGGGGAGCCTGCAGCACTTGTGCACTTGGCTTTTGACACCTTTGGTACAAAGGGATGCTAACGTAGCCTCCGTCAGCACAACTCTTTGGGAAGAAAACAGTGGGGTGCATAACCCTCATGTATGGCTGAGGATAGGGAATTCGTGAGGTAACTCCTGCAGCTGATGAATTCCCTCTCCTTGCTTCTGTCTAGCCATTTTTGAATTTGGTATGTATTTCGATTATTCAGGTCAGATCAAATTTAGGTCAGTTGTGATGGATTTTTTCCAAATCCAGTTCCCTTGATTCCTACTGTAAACACTTAACAGATGACACAATGTGAAGCTGGAACAGACTTGTGTGATGACCAAATAAAATCTCAGTGGGAACCACTTCCACGTTCCTGAGATCAGTTTCTCATGTAATAAATTCTGTATCCAAAATTGTATCAAATACTTTTCTGACAAGAGTGAGGGTTTTTTTTCTAACGGACAAATCCCAGCAGAGCTATTTGTTTATAAGAAGCCTTTCTATTGTGTTAGCACTCACATGCCTGTTATTCAGACCTACACTGAAGAACAAATACAAGTAAAAACTTCTCCATGTCCTTGGCAGTGCTTTTGGACCCACCCTGTTTGGCCTTGTCTGACCATCCTCAACTACATTTCTTTGATACTGTTCTGTTGGTAACAGTTTCCTTAGAAAACCACCATTAAAGACTTCTCCCCGAAGGAATAATCTGGATTTATTTTATGACATCTTTCCTTGCAGACCATTTCTCTGCTTTGTTCTGCCTGATCCTCCTCTGGCTATGAGGGATAGGGAGGAGTGATCCGAGTGAGTGCCATGCTCATTCCCAGCACCATGCTGTTGGCTAACATCTCCAAAACCTTGTGCAACACAGAGTAGCTGGGGTGGCGAGTGGACAGTGCATGGTGATGTGCTTTGGCTTGGGAGGAGGAAGCCAGTCCATTTCTTGAATGCAAATCCAGGCACGGGAAAAGCTGCTTGAGTGGGTTTTTTTAGTATTAAATTTAGAAATGTGTACTTTCACTGTTAGTACCTAAAATTAAATTAGAAAACATCCAGAACTTCTTAGTAGACCAACCTACAGCTTCTTCTCCTGTTACAGCCTCTGTATTAATTTCCAGATTCGGTAAAGAGAAGCCTTGACATCAGACTTCTCTGAGTTGTGTCCTGGCTCACATATCGCTACATGTCAATCTCTTCTGCATTAAATCAGACAGATGAGACCTCTGCTTTCAGTTTTGAAAAGTCCTGGTGTACCTGGGGCATGGGGAGAGCGGGTTCTTCCACATCTGTCTCCTCGGTGGCTGCAAAAGCCATGTTAAATCATTGTTCTACCATTTGGCTGCTTGATTAGATGTTCTGCGCATACCTCAAAATATGTGATGTTTTAAAGCTAGATTTGCTGTTTAAATAAGAGGTTTGCCTTAATTGGCTGTTATAAATTACAAGCAAGAAGGAGTGATTTATTGCTTATAATTAGAAATGAGTTACGAGGGGGAATGTTGGTAATCATAAAATAAAGCTTGGAATACATTGATTTCCAGATGGCTGGCAGTGAAATTGCTCTTTAATGTATAATAGACCAGACACAAGGAAAAAAAAATCTGTCATCCATCTTTATTCCTTGATGGATTACTTGTATGAATCTATTGTTACCTGAATTTTGAAATATTAGTTTTAGCTGAATAATCAGATGAGAAAAACTTAATTTGCACAGTGGTGTATGCCAGCAGAGGTGCTGGAAGAGGTGAGTTAGTCTTTTGCCCAGCATGATTTCTGTCCTTGTAATGTCAACGGGGAAGATCCAATGATAAATCTGGCATCACCTTTGGGTATAACAATCTCAGTGGATTGTTCTCAGAGACTGCAGGTTACCAAGATGTTTTTCTTTTAATCTTTTATCTCATTAGCTGTTTTGATGAGGTTAAGATTGATCAAAACACCTGTCCAAAAGCAAATATCTGTTATCCTCCTTGCTTGAGTCTGGAAAAATATATTTGCACCGGAAACAGAGACAGCAGCGCTACTGCTGAGGACCATTAAATAGAACAGTCCTTCCCTTCAGATTGTAATGTCTTCATTTAACTTCTTAACTTTCGTTTATGTTAGTATAGTTCCAAGCATGGTTTTAAAATTATCTGCATTTGCCTTATCTGCTTTCTGCTATAAAAGATGTATTCTGCATTGTTACCATTTGAAAGACCATGCTGCAAGATAGACCTATTTGGATTGTCACCACATGAGTTGTCTCACGCCCATGTTTTAAAAGTGAAGCTGTCATTAGACTTGCTTAACTGAGACCATCATGATTACTCTTTTACCTTCATTAAAATGCTTCATAGTTTTCTTATTTTAAGTAGCTTTTCCCAGCAAGGTGCAGATTTGCCTTGCTGTCATCATTTCATCTGGAAAAATTTCCATGGTGAAAGGAATAATATATTTTCATCTAATATTTTCCTGACCTGTGGAGAGATGAGCTCATCAGTATCTTTATTGACAAACCCAGGAAGAAGGTGTGTCAACCAGAAATATTAGATCAGTCAGCCTTTCTTGTCCTGGAGCAATTGTAATTTCCCATGGTCTGCAGCAATTTCCTTTAGAAGCAGATATGTGCAGAGATTGTTTTGGATCTGCTGCAGTAGCATAATTTCATTTGGTGCCAATAAGGTGGCCTTAGATTTAATTCTTTTTGGTTTTGTTGTTGAAAGTCTTTTGGTTTAGTCACTGGAAAGAACAACAAGTTGCTATTTTACAGCATCTAATTGAGGAATGAGTGCTGCAGCTATGCAGAAAGGTATTGCCCACTCTGAGCTGGGCTCTTGAAAGCAGATATTGTGGCCTCTGCCCCTCTCTGAACAGCCTGAAATAGGTGCTCAGTTCACTAGACATTAGCAAAGTTCGTATTTTCAAAAGCATATGCATGACTGATGTAGGTGCTTACTTCCTTGCTGATAAATTTATCTTTTAGCGGATAATAGAGGATCTTATTTTTTGCCAGTTTACTCCTGTGGTCTTTGGTCCCTAGCTACTTAAGCCTGGGCATTTGCTACAAGAGGCCAATCTCATTAGCGCTGAAGATGTTCTCAATGCTGCGTTGTCTGATGCTGCGCTGATGAAAGTGAAGCTCCTGTGATCCAGCATGAAAGAGGACTGAGTGGGATCAGAAGTGGGAACAATTTCTCATTTCACTCTGGTTTTTGTTGTCACTTCAGCTTTGCTTTTTGTCTGCTTGAAATGGATCTATCTGTAGCATTGCTTGCTCAGAAACAGGAGGAAAACGCTGGCTGTTGTGGAGTTGGTGGAGTTCACACAGGCATGTTGGAGCAGAGTTTGAAGTGCTCAGCATATCCTAGTCTATGCTGCCCAGGTGTCTGGTGGTATCTAGGAGGGTTCAGCCCCTGCCTGCTGCTCCGTCAATCACATTGGTACAGCTGGCAGCACTGGGGTTAGCCAGCCCGAAGGACCTTGCTATGCATGAGCTGATCTCATTGCAGTGCAGACATGCCCTTCAGTTGGTGTCTTTTGGTCATTGGTTGGGGTCTCTGCAGCCATGTCGCTGGGCAGTATGATTCAGGGAAACTCCTTGGGGCTTTCACACTGATGGTGAGCTGGGCAGGGTGAAGGGCAGGTCAACCTGGCCTTCAGAAAGCCAGAAATACCTGCCTGTCTCCCATTCAGGCACACATACTTTCAAGGTGTGAGCATCAGATATGCTTTGTCTTTCTGCAGAGCATGATGCTGTCCACGGTTGTATCTGGACTTCTTTTGTGTCACAGTGCACCCTTACACCCCAGCTTCTGTCTTCAAGGCATCATGCACCCATTCATTGATGTCACAACCAGCCATGGCCTTTGCCACGTGCCTCAGTTTCCTCTCTGGAAGAGAGAACAGCTCTTGTGAGCACCCAACTCTCAGCCAGAAGCAGATGTAGAAGGCAGTGGGACTCACAGCTGGATGTGCAAACCCCAGAGTGCTGGGGGGTCAGGGTCAGTCTCTGCTTCACCCT
This sequence comes from Coracias cyanogaster, assembly GCA_033124195.1. Lineage (NCBI taxonomy): Eukaryota > Metazoa > Chordata > Aves > Coraciiformes > Coraciidae > Coracias > Coracias cyanogaster. Next base: position 143,232 of record JAVSBS010016367.1, on the reverse strand, counting down.
CTGAAAAAGAGCAATGGTTTGAGTCTGGGAGGGTCACCCCTTTGTCCTGACCTAATGGCAGAATGGTGGGTTAGTATCTTCTGATGCTGTTGTGCTTCCAACAAGAGCATTAAATCCTTGCAGAGACATAATTCCCAGCTTTCCGGTAAGGGTAACA
>JAVSBS010016367.1:123781-142975 GCA_033124195.1 Coracias cyanogaster | reverse complement strand
GGGTAACATTGGCGGTGCTTAATTAACGGGCCCTCTTAGCTGCGGTAAACATTTATATTAATTTCCTTCTCACACAGATGTCTGGTAAACTGACCTCCTGAGGCAAAACCATCTGGCCTCAGGTGGGAGAAGGATCTCAGCCAGCATGGAGAACCTGACTGGTCTCTTGCCGCATCATTTCTTTTTGTGTCACTGAAGTGGTATACCTATGAAAGGCCTGTGGTATGGATATATAGGCTTTATGGGCATTTATCTTAGATGACCTGCATAATTACACGGCAGGCTTGTGGCTGCAGGCTCCGTTGTATCTCTGCTTTCCACCACGTATTCTGGGATGGTCCGCGTATAAAATTATTATGGGTGGTAAGCAGCAATAAGATGTTCCTTACTTGTGTGGATTAAATTAAAATTCAGTAAGAAACAGAGCTTTTGGTGAGTTTCCAAATTACTTGCAGGATTGCACTGAGGAGATTGTTACAGTATCGTAAACCTTTTTGGTGGGTGAAGAGCCTGATGCAAGTGAGGTAGTTTTATTACCTCGCAGTGCTCTTTCTGTTTTATGCACAGTGCTGTGTAATCTTTTGTTATTAAATAATAAGCAAAATAAAACCAGTTGTTTGTCACAGCCAGCTTATTTTTCAGAGAATTTGCTCACTTTGAAAGTTCAGTCTGTGTGATCTCCAGCCCTGTCAGGAGCTATTATATTGAATCTTCTTTTAAATTGTTAAACTGGAGAACAAACCTAGATGTTATCGTGCACATCTCAACTGAGAGTGGAGCGGGTTAGGCAGGGAGAAGCTTCTGATGCCATGTACCGTGCCATTAGTTTTTGTTGCGAACACGTCAAGATTATCTGCTTCCAGTGTTACGGGTGTTGGCTGACACAAGCATTTGTAGATCTGCATAATTTTTTAAGTAGTTTGAAATGTGGATATGACGCTTGGGGCTGTGTCAGATCTTTTCTTCCCCCTTTTACAGATCACATCACTGTTCAGAATGTTGCTTGTTTTGTTCCTCCCTCCCACAAGCCACTGTATTCATTTGCAAAGTTCATAATAAAAGTGCCCCAAACTAGAAATCGTCATAAATAGTGAACAACTACTGAAACCTCAGGAAGAGCCATTGCAACATTACATTTTCAATAGAGACGGTTGATGCTCTAGCGTATATGGGATTGTATCTTAATATTGGTGCTATTTATGGAACCTGGCAACCCTGAATTCAAGCTGGGCTGCAATGGCCAGGCTTTTTCACCTGTAGTGTGTATGTGCCTGTGCCTACCTTGGTAGCCTTTTAGAGATGAGGTTGAGTCATGCACATTGAAAGTTGGGTAAGATACTTGAATGATTTGTTTTTTCAAGGTGCTTTTTTGATCATTAATACTCAAACCTATCCCAGCCCCAAAAGCAGCCATGCTTTTCCATGAAGACACTTTTTTCTGCCCTCTGTGGTGCAGCCAGACAGCAGAAGGAGCCTGTATCTGTAGCCATGGCAGCCAGTAATTTATTGCTCCATATGGCTGGTGTGGCAGCAGCTGCTCTGGTTTAAGGAGGTCAGGGCATAGGGGCATTTAAGAAACAAAACAAAACCCCACTATAAAACCTTCCTAAATGGTTTTGTACAGTAATAGGAGGGTTGTCCGTAGGCATAAAGAGAGCCAAGGGAAATAAATTAACTCCTGTTTTTATATATTTACAACTTTTATATCACTTTAATCAAAGAGATCATTTCGGGAGGGAATAAGTGTTGTCTCTCTTGGCGATGGCTTTGCCTCTTCCCCCTTTCCATCGCTGGTGTTTGTAGGTAGCACACAGTGCGGAGGGGCATCGAGTGGGGCCGTTCAGCTGTGACCCCTTCAGATGGGCGCTGCGGCAGCGGCCAAGCGCCAGAGCAGGAGCAGAACCCGACCTGCTGCTTTTGGATGCGTTAGCTATTATGCTGAGAGAGGAACTGTATTGCCCAAATCAAATGGCAGCGCTGTGTTTCTGGTAACGAAGAGAAGATGTATGCTTTGTGAGCAATTATCACCGAACAGAAATACAGCTTTAATTTCAGTTTGGGTGTGAGAGTCAATCACTGCTGAAAAATGGTATAGAAGGGCTCTTGGATTTAGCATTGAAGTTTGCAAATAGGCTTTTCATAAGCGTGAATCTTTTTATTTTCATTAGGGGACCATTTTAATTAAAACGAAACTGGAATGTTTACTCTTTGCTTCCTATAGCTGTGATTGTTTTCTTCACTGGCTGAGCACATGTATAATTTGCTCTAAAAGAAATGTCAGCAGTTTCTGATTACCTTGTGAGTCTTAGTCACCAGCTTGATTTTAATTGGGGGGAGGAAAGATTCCAGGGTGCTCCAGGGAGGTCTGATGTCTTTTGGTAGCAGGAGGAAATAGGTGCTATCTTTGGTACAACGTTAATTGCAATAATCACTACTACTGGTTTAAAATAAAAGTCCTTCATTTCTTGCCCGTGTTGCATTTTTTTCGGTCATGTCAATGAAATACAACCTGTTTGGTAACTAGCATCCTTCAGCTACATAACCTTTTGACATTGCTACATCCGTATGTTTGTAACCATCTAAACGGGGTGACTTTTGGAAAACAGTGATTGACAGTAGGTAGGCAGTTTCAAATTTTAGGAAATAAGGAAGAATTTTTTTACTATGAGGGTGGTGAAACACTGGCACAGGTTGCCCAGCAAGGTGGTAGATGCCTCATCCCTGGACACATTCCAGGTCAGCTTGGACGGGGCTCTGAGCAATCTGCTCTAGTTGAACATGTTCCTGCTCACGGCAGGGAGGTTGAACTAAATGACTTTTAAAGGCCTCTTCCAACCCAAAACATTCTAAGATTCTCTGAAAACTCCACAATTCAGGTTAGATAAAGAGAAGGCCAGGCACATAGGGAGGAGTGCATCCGTGCCTTCAAATACATTCTCTCTCAGCCCAGAAGTCCACCAGGATTTGTAAGTAATAGATAATTTATGTGGGTCAAGAGTATCTCTTTCTTGAATTTTTTTATAATTATGAAATATGACAAGAAGTATCTATAGCAGAGTAACATGCTCTGGATCCTTCAGTGATACAATTCCTGAAGCATTCCTGTGGCTTCTTTTTGTTCAGAACTACTGTAAGGAGGTACCTTGGACTGCTTTGGTTGCCAAAATGCCTTTTGGGTCTTGCAAAGCATTTCAGAGATGACCAGTTTCTGAACCTTTTTGGAGCTTAGTCACTATCTTATATTTTAATACTCTCAATCAGAGATAATGATCTGAGTCTCCCCTGCTCATTCTCTGGGATTTTGTTTCCTTCTGCTGATTATTTAGAATAAATAAGTAAGTTGGAAAGCAACCAGTATCTGTGTGTTAACAGGGAGAACTGAATAACAGAAAAATGAGAGGAAAGATTCTGCTTATCATAAAAGACTATATCTCTGGAGACATAAATTGGTATTCATTAAGTTGTTTGCCTAGACTTGGTTAAAAGACGTACTTGAGGAGCTGTCTGAGCAGTACTTCAGTAGAAAGCAAGTCATCCTCTTCGTGACTAGATAGATCTTGTTGAGGAGAAGAGACCAGAAAGCAACATGAAGTGATGGATTGAGAACAGTAAGGAGACAACAGGCTATGAAATGTTTTTCAGAAAGAACAATATTTAACACTTAGCTATAAAGTCATACTGATCCATCTTTCCTCCCCAAGTATACCGGTCTTTTTCCTACCTGATGCAGAATTTTAAAAAATGTTTATGTTCAATTTCCATCATTTCTCATGCAAGGTCCCCTTGTTTTTGATGATGATTTCTGTAGCTGGAGGTTAGAATTTCGCCTGTGATGATTACAGTACTGTGCACATAAAATCTTACTGGTATCCTGTAAACATCATCAAATACAGGGAAGCACTTGCAGAGCAGTGCTGGGTAATTCAGAGTGTGGCTTGGTTTTGCCATGTCTGCATTCTTCCAAAAAAATCAATTGTCTTTTGACTTGTGTAATGCGTGACAAAACCATCTGTTTCAAAGACCTTCGGGGTGGGCTGGGGCTGCAGTTTGAGATGAGGTTTTGCTACAGTGCTTGTTGACTGGCATCTTTTCTTATTACCCTGAACTGAGGCAAACACATACAAGGGAATGTGTGTATTAATTATTGTGGAGTCTGTGGCTCTCCACTCTTTATCTTATATCTTTAAAAAAGTAATTGCACAACCTAAGACTAGGAAAGTGCTTTCACTGTCCGGAGAGTGAATACTCTGTGTCAGACTCTTGTGCGTGGTGTAACTTTTCTGATGTTCACCATTTCTTCTTTCCTTCTTTGCAGATTGAGACCCTTGATCTCAACACAGCTGGCTAAAAAGGCTGCCACTGAAGAGGTATGTGAAGTCCAGCACTTCTGTGCAACACTCTGAGTTTGGAAATACCCGCAAGCTTTTCTCAGCCCAGCTCTGGTTATGTGGTAGAGATGGGCAAAAGAAATGAGAGTCTTGTCTCTCTGATCAGACCAGGAGCTTGTTACTGCAAACACTGCAAAGCTGAGGTTGCCAGTTTTCTAACCAAGATTTGCCCTTACTGATAACATTAACATGGGCACAGCCTCATAATGCCTGGTTAGACAGCAAAAAAGAGAAAACTCCTTATGAGCAGCTAAAAAGGTACATCTCAAACAGGTGGGTAGGAGGAGTAGGAGAGGGCAAATCTCATGCCTGTTTCTCAGCACTTGGACCATCCTCGCAGAGAATGCAAAACACCACTTCTGGGCAGCCAGCGCTGGCCCACAGGAAGGGCTGGGCTTCTGCCCGAGATGGGTGAGGAAGCACAGAGTGACAGCTTGCCCTATATAGCATGGGTTACTCTTTGGTTTGTTAAGTTTGAAAATATAACAGTGCCATAGAAAAGTTAGTGGTAGTAACTGGCCCCTACCAGAAGCCCTCCTCAGGTGGCTTTGTGCACCTGCATGTTCTGCTGAAGGAATCGTGATTGTTATCAGAGTCACAGCAATAATTTCTTTCTTTCACTTTTATTTTCACACTGCACAAAGTAGACGTATGCATTTTATGTATGATAAAATAACTGTCTACTGTGTAGCTAAAAATTCTGATCCTGATACACCAAAGGTATTTCTCCTTCTTCTCCTTCTTCTTCCCATGAACATGTGGCACAGACACCCTTTTGAAAGCGAACCAGTTACCTTGAGTAGTTTAACGTGCTTTGACCGTTGCCCATCCACACATAAAGACATGTGCCAAACGCAAGTCCAGGATGTCTGGAAGTGAATTCAGGAAGTTCTATTTAAAGGCATTGTTTGACTGCTTTATTTTTAAAATGACTAAAACCCATTGATTTTCAGAAACAGTTTGATATCCTGCCTGGGGAAATACATTTTCACTTCTTATGCTCTGCTCATTAGAAAACTCTGCACATTTTTAGAAGTATAGCAGTCTGGAACTGGACATGATAATTAGAAGAAGGTCACATTTTAATTAGCATGGTGCAATTTTTAAAAATAATGACTCAATTGTAGCTCCTTTATATTCACCCACTTTTTCAGAGCAGATGGATACTTTTGAGCATATAAATTGATATATATTATGATAGTGATTTGTCTCAAACTGTTGTGTTTGTTCCTGCTTATGCTGAAAACCTAAGTGGGCTCAATTTGATCACTCTAGAGGCAAAAGTGGTGGTAGGAAATACAAAATAAACTGGAAGGAGGTTCCTCTAAATAATATGATTAATTTGAGCATTAAAAAATCATAAAAACCTGTCTTTGAGTGATCCGAATATCTAAATACTTGATTTTCTATTAAAATTAATGGGTGTCTTTGCCCTATTAATGAGCTATTGGAGCAAACCCTTAGGTGACTTTGAAAAACTCAGGCAGATTCTTTGGTTTGACTGTCATGGTTTATGACAAGTTCAGGAACAGCTTTGATGTTTGAATAATTAGACTATCAACTTTCTGGTACAGGGATTTTCTCTTATGATGTATCTCTAAAGTGCCTGGAGTTACAGGGATTCTGGGAGTTACTGCATCCCAAGTAAATACATTTATAAATAAATAAATAAACAAAGAAATAAAAATAAATTACAGTGCTGAATCAGAACATACTGCCAATGGAACTGGAGAAGGTGCAGCAGTACATAGTTGTGTACTGTAATTTGAAACCTAAAGCAGTGTAGGACTTTCCTTGTGGTCAGGACCAGAGGAGCTGGGGTTTCCTGGTCTCCTTTGGACCATGCATTGTTAGGAGCACTTCATCACTGTCTTCCTCAAGGAAGCAGTCCCAGTCTTTTGCATCTTTCCTCCTCGGGGATCTGACTCTCAGTGCTGATAACGGCTGACTAGTGACAAGTACTGTGAAGTTTTCCCTTCACTAAATTTCTTACACAACAAAGCAGCGTTAATGGTTAATCTTTAATGTTCTTCAAGTTGCCACTAATGGAAGGTCTTTTTGGGCCACAGGCTGAAGTGTAAACTCCAAATAGTCCAAATACAGAATGGAGATGATGTGCATTCTCTTACAAAGCTGGCGGAGATAAAGTTCCTGTGATGTTTCTTCCCTGGATGAGAGAGTGAGGTGGAGCCCTGGACTGAGCATACAGTGGAAGTGAGAGCTGCAGAGAGACCAGAGCCTGGGCTGTGCTGGGGCAGACCACGTTGTTGGTTCCTGCCCCATTCCCAGATCTGTCATTAGTGAACTGAAGACAAATTGACCAGCAGTTCAAGGGAGGTGATTCTGCCCTTCTACTCCGCTGTTGGGATACTCCACCTGGAGTACTGTTCCAGCTCTGGAGCCTCCAATATAGAGGGACACAGATCTGCTGGAGCAGGTCCAGAGGAGGGCCATGAAGATGATCAGTGGGCCAGAACATCTCTTCTATGAGGACAGGCTGAGAGACTTGGGGTTGTTTAGCCTGGAGAAGAGAAGACTCTGTGGAGACCTCATTGCAGCCTTCCAGTATCTGAAGAGGTCCTAAAGAAAGCTGTGAAGGAACTTTTTGCAAGGGCTTGTAGTGATAGGATGAGGGATAATGGGTTTAAACTGGAGAAGGGTAGATTTAGATTAAATGTAAGGAAGAAGTTTTTCACTCTGAGGGTGGTGAGACACTGGAACAGGTGCCCTGGGAGGTTGTAGATACCTCAACCCAGAAGATGTTCAAGACTAGGTTGGATGGGGCTCTCAGCAACCTGGTCTGGTGGAAGGTGTCCCTGCCCATGGCAGGGGAGTTTGAACTAGGGGATCTTTAAGGTCCCTTCCAACCCAAACCATTCCATGATTCTATTATCTTCTCCAAATTCAGGTCTCCTTGCAACATTGCCCTTTCTCTCCCTCTCTCCTGTGTCCTGCCTGACCTTGGAGCAGCTGGGGAGGTGCATGAATGGAAGGGGTCCTGTCAGTGATCCATTACCAAGTTAGAGTTTGGAGATCATTGTTCTGATGAATTTCACAGATAATGTTACAGGTGCTGGTGTGTATTATCCACCTAGTGCTCTGCCATCACGTTAAGTGCTATATAAAGAGCACTATTTGTTCCACAGGTCATTGTGCTTCCAAGTAAATCCAACCAGAGCTGTCAAAACTAATACATGTTGGCTTTTTTCTGATTTGAAGGGTACATTTTTGCTATCATTAAAGTGTCAATAACATTGTTACTGTGTAATATGCCTGATGGGTGTTGAGCACAATGAGGAAAAGGTCGTAAGTTTTCCCACAGAGCTCTACTGAAGAGCCTTCGCTCCCAGATTTCTCCTTACTTTGTTCTTGCAAGAGGATCCTTGCTCTGCTGTTGCCATCTCTGGCTATTTCAGTCACCTGGCTATGAACTATGGCTATGAAAACTGTGGATATTTGTGCTGGCTTTCATTCAGGCAACCTTTCGCTGAGCAATTTTCACGTGCCCAGAAAGAGCAAACCCTCTAGCACTGGATGTGGGCTTTCCTATGTGGAAGCTGCTAATGTTTTGTACAAATACTGAACAAAAGGAAGGGTTCCTCTACCATCCCCTCTTCTTTTTTGCAGGTGGCATTCCCAAATGCACAAGCAGAAGCCCCTGACTTAGAAAAACCAGCAGCTGTGCTAGTGGAGAGTGGCCCAGTAGCTTATAACCCTGATGAAGAGGTGGAAGAGGAAGAAATAGAAGAAGATGATGATCACTGCATGAGTGCCTTGCAGTTAATGGGAGGAAATGGTAAGCTGGGATGCTGTCTAAATTGCCACATACTGGTGCTGTGGGGCTCATTGTTGCAGGGTTGAGGACAGAGTTCCTCTGCTTGTCCCTGTCCTCTGGCAGCTCATCCTGTGCAGAACTCCTGCCACCTTTCTGGCATTGCACATTCCTGTGGGAAAGCCTGGACTCACCCTTGTCTGAAACCTGACCTTCTTAGAGACTCCTTCTGAGAAAACTTTGCGTCTCGAGCTTTAGGCTAAGAGGGCTTCTGAAGAACAAACTTATGTTATGCATTTTTCAGAATTTGGTTTATTAATGTGGATCTGAGGAATTATGGGGCCAGTAACCCCTCCATCAGCAGTGCTTGGGGTTCATTGCCTCCCAAGGCGAGCCGTCCATCCCCTGCCTGCCTCCTCAGCTGGGGCTGCAGTAACATCCAGGTTGTCCATGACCCCTGGGGACATGGCCATCCAGCTTGAAACAAAATGAATCGTCACACTCCGTTTCTGGGGAGAGCGTTAGAAGGAAAGAGTTCTTCACCGAGCACAGAAATTGCATTGATAGCATACGGCGTGTGGTATGGTACACAGATGTGTGCTAATTTCTTTGGGTTACCCAGCAAAGCCACTCATTTAATTAGGCTCCTTTGCTGGCAGGAAAAGGCAGTATCCTCTCCGCTGCGGTTTTTCCTAGCTGGACACATCCACATTTATCCTTTCTTAAAAACTTCCCCTTAGAAGTTATGCTTTGAAAATATACAAAAATATTTTTTAAATGAGAGTTGCTAATTATAGTTGTGAAAAAGCAAGATGGGAATAAGTTTCCTACTGAAATGTTACTTACTGCAAAAATCTTTCCAGTACTCTTAATTAAGCATTCGTGGACAATATGTATACATTTCACAAAAGTGTCTGTTGCTTTTAAATTGACTTCTCCACTGGAAAATAATGGCTGAACTGTAGGAAAAAGTTTGTTGCTTGCATTTATTATTAACATAATGTTCCCAAGAAAGACACCCATGGGGGGAGGGTAGGTCTATGTTTATTAATAAACCCCCCACAAAAATAGAATAAAGGTCATTGAGCTTTTTTCCTTTGTAAATGTTACTATTTTAAAACCATTCTGAGAACATTCCAGTGCTCACTCTGGTCTGGATGACAGCTGAAAAATCAGAACTTAAAAAAAAAATAGAAAGGAAAGGAGTATTCCCAGAATTCAGACGCAGGTGTGCAGAGCTGCTCAGCAGAACAAATAACTCCTTTCTAACTGCTTTCTTCATGGGTTTTAGACCTGTCTGCCTGGAGTAACTGTAGGAATTACAGATGGTGAACTTCACCCGTTCTACGCAAATTATTATAGATTGCACTTAATTCTGCTTCCAAGCATTTGGCTGACTCTTTGGATGATGTGTTGGCACTGTATTGAATTTGGAATATAAAGGTTAACTTTACTGAGTGCTCGTATGTAATAGTTACCCATTGGTTCAACTGTGCAACAGAAAATATGTTTCACTGCATTCAGAAGCACACAGAGGAGAAACACGCAGACTAGCCTTCTGACACACACATCTCAGTCTTTGTGCTCAGCATTGTTTAAGAAAACAAAACTGGGTAAAAAAATCCAAGCAAAATTTTAAGTTGTTCCTCTAGGAGTAAGTCGATATGGAAGATCTCAGTCAGATGTGTTGATCAGGATGCATTGCATGACTCCTTTGATGTTGATGGGAACTCTGAGCTATCTCTGAACCCTTGCAGTTTCAGCTTATAAATCCATGAATATTACAAACAAGCCAGCTTTTTTTCTTGGTGGCTATGTCTAGTGAGAACTGTGCCTACTTGTACAAGTATGCTGCTGCTTATCAGCTTATCAGCCACCATGTTCCAAATTACTTGTGACAATCAAGCGTGATCACCTTAACCTCTAAATTAAACCAAGTACTTCACATATCCATGTGCCAGGTATTCCTAAATGAGGGTCCAGTGACAAGTGGGAAGATACATTTACACAGATGTGCTTACAAATAATTCTATTTTATTGAGAAAGGTATACACAAGAACTTTTTATTTAGCCCTAGGAAAATACATGTTTTTTAAAAAAGCTTGCTTAAGGCAAAACATACCATCTAGTTACACAACAGGAAAACAACCTGAAAGAGCAATACTTTTGTTGTATCTTCCATCTACCTGGAATATTTGCATTTTTATATGCCTTTGTGTGTTTCAGATTATGGCTGTGATATGGATGATGATGACGGCTATTAGTTCCATTTACTTCCAAAGGACACAGACTGTATCTTGCTCCCAGGAAATCTTCAGTCTTCAAACTGTATGAATAGTGAAAGAAGCTGTCTATGGTCAGCAAATGTAATCGAACAATCCTTACTTTTTTAAAGCAAATTTTAGGTTGGCATTGACTCTGGTCAGTTTACATTGACCCATAACCCAGCAATAAAGTTTGGGTTTGTACTTGAATTTTTTTATTTTGGTGGATCATAGTTTGAGGATGGAATTAATGGGAGTAATGTTTCCAGAGAACAAAAGAAAAGAGACAAACTAGACTGTGTATAAAGCATGTGTGGCTGAAAGCAACACATCTCTTATTTATGTGACTCCGCTTTTAGACACGCTGTTGAAATGGAGCAGATTGAAGGACAGATAGGAGGACAGGTAAAAATGAGAATTGTACCTGTTGATTATTTGAGTACAGTAGCATTAGTTGTCTCATAATGCTACAACTGAAAGAAAGAAAACATTTCCAGCCTGTATTGTAAACATGACCCTGTTATTGTATACAAGCTTCCTTACCCAAGTCTATCAAAAATTAATGACAAGCTATATATTTGCAGGGCAGTCTCAGTTTCTCTGAAATGAAGTAAATACTTCTTTGTATAAATCAATTCATAGATTTCTTAAAAGATATGACAATAGAAGGCAATATTGGCAGCAAAGAGTCGTCTTCCACTGTGAGTCCAGTGCAGTTTGTGTGGAAGGAGGGCAAAGACCTGGGTGAGACGAGAAGCGTAGAGAGCAAGCAGGCGATGATGCTCTGCTCTTGTGCCTTTTGCTGGGCATCTCTAGGGACAGCCAGGTCTTGTTGCGGCTGGTATTGCTGCAGGAGAGTCACTCTGGCCATCTCCATGGAGCTGCTCTTGTCTGACTGAGTTAGAGTGAAGGGCTGCTCCCAAGAGCTGCCTGTCTCTAAAACCAGTTGAAAGAAAGAGAAAGCTGAGCTTTTTAATAAATAAGCTAGCATCTGCTTCAGCTGAATTTAATTTAATGTAATTTATTTAACTTTCTGTGGGTAAATTAAAGGTCACCATGCAGCAGTCTGACTTTCATGGCTCAAATCCCACCCTTGAACGGTCGCTGCTATGTGAATCATGCTGGAGCTCCAGCCCTGTGCACCCCAAAATGTCAACAGGCAAGTCCTTCTCTTCCAGATACATCAGCTCTTGCAGTGCTGTGAGAGCAGGGCCAGGGGTGGAGCTCCAATTGCCAGATCCCAGCCTGTTGCCTCTGACCTGCCTTTCTCTGGCACTGCTGGGTCAGAGGCTCTCGGCTCAGTGGGAAATGCACTGCACTCTGGATCATGCTCTTGAAGACTGCAGCTGCAGGAGCCACTTTTTATCTCTCTCCCTCGTCTAGTGACAATCATGAAAACTAGCACTGCAGGCTTGTCTTACACGAGGGAAAGGTGGATATTTATCCTACCAACGTGGCTTCTGTTAAGCTTTCTCTCCTGGTCAGCTCATCCTTCCTACCCTTTTTGAGGAGCGCTCATTGCTAAAGCACCATCCATCCTCCCACTGCAGAGGGTGGATTGTGTCAGGAAAAGAAGTTGCCTTAGGAGGCTCTCTAGCTGCTGCCAGCCAGAGTGATGATGATGCTCATATCTGTGGTCATCACCAAAGAGGGGAAGGGCCACATGGCCTTCCATACTTCTTCTCTCCTTCTCAGTAGCATGCATAAGAGGGATCATAAGTAGAGCAAGAGTGAGTGCTTTATTTAGGAGCAGACTTGATATTGTGTGGCTGGTAGACCTAGTTTGTTCAGTAGGTTGTATCTGCTAGATATTGAGGCCCGTATAGGAGTATTTCTGCAATGACTTCTTGAGAGAAGAGCTTGGTAACAAAAATTATGTAATGAGGCTAATTGGAAGAAGAACTTTTCTGAACCAGAATCCAGTTACTTAGTTTGCAGCACTTCAGTGGAAAGAAGAGATTCCGTATAATTCTTAGGGAGAAAGCTGGTGTTTTCACCAAAAAGCTATGGATATTTTTTCTGATACTTTATAAATACTGCACAGAAAGTGATACTGAGGGGATAAACCTTTCTACCTCTCTTTTATCTACACCGTAAATTAAAAATCATGCTATAAGCAGACAATTTTTTAAAAAGTAGTTTGTTTTATCACTGTTCACGCTCTGCAAGTCTTTGAGACAGTTGAGTTTGAGCATTTGGGTTTGAATTAATCTGCCAGTAGCGCTATTACAAATACCCATACTCTCAGTATATTCTCAAAGCTTGGGTTTTATTCCAAGGTACACATTATTCTCTATGCAGGAAATAAACATACATAAATAAACATGTGTATGACTCATGTAGGTCGAGTAGTTTTCTCAAATGCAAGATACTGGCTCTTAAAGAAACTGCTAAGATGATTTCTTTATTGCTAAGAGTCTTTCCTCCAGTCTTCTGTGTAGATTTTCATTGGTTTGTTCCCTCAAAGGATACTAAACCTGCTGTCGATGTAGTGATGGTATGTATGGGAGCTGAGAGTCCCCCAAATAACCCTGCTAGTAAATTTGAGTTTCAGGAGCACATTGCATTTCTGAGAATATTGTTCCCTGCACTGAAAGTAGAAGATTTCAGTTTTTGAATGCTCTTATATGATTTGATTAGGAAAGGCTATCCCATAGTCTGCTCGAAGGGCACTTGGAGAGCAGAAAAATAAAGACCTACAATTGCGTTACATCTCGGTATCGTTGGCGAAGTTAACGACATAGATTCTGTACAGGAGTCCTCAAGGAAAGGCTGTGCTATGGGATAGGCAGACTTCACTCTGAGCATTGTAAGGCTTCTTAAGCTATAGTGGTTATGTACATTTTTAATTTATTGGTGACTTACTGGGATTTTTGTAATGTTCATTCCTTCTTGATTTAACTAAGCTCAGGAAATGTAAACAGATTAGAACATGCTAGTTTCTGTTTTTATAGCTAGTCATTAAAATGTAAAAAGATTAACACTGCATTAACTCTGTTTACTACTGTTGATGTATCTGGACAATTCTGTTGTGCGTAAGTGACCCTAATTTCACTTGGAGTAATTTGGACCCTGCTTTTCTCAGGATTCTGATTATAATGAAGAGAGCTTGTAAGGCTTCAACATTTGTTGGTTTTAGATCTTCTTATTTGAACCCACACAAGATGTGTATCATCGGTTTTGTTGCATAAAGCATGACTCTTGCTGTGAGTCACTTTGCTTCACAGGTAAAACCCTCCAGCTGTTGCATCCAGCTTGTCTGCCATGCAGCCTTTTAACACTCTTGTATTGTGGGGGTAAAAAATGAAAGAAATAAGGAAAATAATGGGATTCTTCACTGTGGTGAGTACATTTTCAGTGTCTTAATCTATGACATTTCTTTAAAATCATTGTGTTCAGTACAGCAGCTTTTAAATGGTGCCAGAAAGCCTTGTCTTGAGGGTTAAACATGTTATCTAAAAAAGTTCTTGCCATCCTGATTGCCTGTGTGTATTCTTTGGATTGCATTGAAACTCCAGTCACAGATATGTACAGTTAATGTAGAGTTTGCCTAATAAATGTTCTGTTTCTTATTTTTGTGTTGAATCCTTGCATTTGGTTCAATTAGTGCCAAGGAAATTAAACCTTTTTGCTGAAAGCGTGTGTATCATCCTTACACAACCACAGTATGAGCCATGTTAAGCTTTTTTACTGTAATATGTTTGCTGTAAATAAAAAAGCAAAACCCCTTGCATAACCCATCTTTTATGATGCTGTCCTGCTAATTTCTGTCTTTTCTCTTCATTCTTATAAATGTTCATTTTTAATTGCCGTGTGATTGGCTGGTGGTGGCCAAAATTTGTAATTCAGAGCTTTGTTTTGCCTCTAAAATGGAAGGCATGTCTAACCTGGCAAGTGTATTTTACAAGATATTGTTCCACTGATAAATGTAGATACTTTCTGCAAACTGGATAACATTAACGAGGTTTTTCCACTAAGTTATATAATTAAGTGACTGTGGGAACAATATATAGCGTGTGTCTTTAGTGGAACTGTTCCAGTGCTTGTTTCTGAAAGTTGTATCTTGATAAATAAGGTGTGTGCTGAGTTAAAAATCATGCTATTTTATCAACATCTGGTCGCCACTGTTTGGAGGCCAAGATCCACATCTACTTTTGGTACACATGGGTATTTATTTGTTCCTTTTATTTTTTTTTTCTTGAAATGGAGCTACTACTGGATCCTCAGGAGTGTCTACTGCAAAGTTTTAGCCTATGGTAGGACAATTAACAGTAGTTTTGATAAGGCAGTAACTGTGAGTCATTCCAGCATCTCACTAAGTTCCCATATTCTAATGTAGGTGCATGTCTGCTCTCGTTGACATCAGGATGCTTTTATCTTAGTTTCTTTTCAGCTGTTCCAACTTTTTCCACTGGCAGTTGGGAACTTCTCCAGTGATGTCCGTCACTGATGCTCTCTCAGTCATAACACCTAAGCTGTTAAAAATTGTTGGCCACCTTGGCCTCGTGTTTTCTGCTCACCCCAAGTTGACGACACCACAGGCTTCCCTACCACACCAGGCTTTCAGAACTAAAACCATTCTCTCTCTCGTGTTCATCAAATACACCTCTTTTAAGGATCTGAGAAGTTAAATAGTGTTAATAAAGTTGAAATCTTGCAAAGCTTTTTATATTAGCTTCTTTTGCCACCAGTAAATCATAGTACACTTGTTCTTATGTTCACGTTTGGTAATGCAAAAGAGGCCGTTCTAATGTTCTACTCCCATCACGTGCATAAGAAGAATTACAGCATATTTTTCAATATTTCTTATGCCCGCCCCAATACCTGTCAGTGGTCTTTGTGAGTGGTGGTTGTTCAGTGAAAGCGGTTAAACACAGGAGAAATGAGGGTGGGTGAAAATTCATTACCTACAGCATAACAAATTTACTTGATGAGTTATTTCATAATAATTGTTTTTTTCTTATGGACTCTTGTGCATTTTCATGGAAATGATGAAGGTGCAATACTTTTCATAAAAAGGCAAAATGAAATTCCCGTCTTGCCGTGTGACTCTAGGAGCACAGGATTTTATGGCTTTTAGTGTGAATCTTATGGGTTGGCAGGAAGTGCCGTTGTACACTGGGATGGCAGTCATTGTATTATCCTTCTTATTGCAAAATTGCAGCAAGAATGCTTCCTTACTACGTCTTAGTGCTCCTAGTAAAGTTTCTCAATTCTTCAACTTACTACCTTGCCTAATTAACCAACAAAGTGGAGTTACCTATTCTGATGATTTCAAAATTAGTGAGAAAAGGGGAGTTTAGTGGTGATACCGCTGTAGTGTGTGGCACATAGTGCATCCCTCTTCAGCTCTGCGCGGGAATGGCTGCGCCTGTCAGAACTTTCTGTAGGTTGTCATAGACTACTCTGACATGGATCTGTTGTAATTGAATAATGGTTCTTGAGAGCAGCATTGTGTCTGGGAAACAGCTAAATCTGCTTTGATTCCTGCCCTAACTCTTGAGACCTCACCAAAGGAGAGTTTACACATACACCCTGACACAATTCAGGTAAGATTCATGGGATGACACAGAATAAAATAAAGCTAAAGCAAATGGTTTCAAAACTCCAGTCACTATTTTCAAGCAAACTCTTACACAAAGCCACTGGGAAATTGTTTGGTACTGCTGCATGCTGCATTAAATCAGTAGGACCTGCCATAAGCTCTGAGGTCTCCAACAGCAAATCAGTGTGATGCGAATTGTCATGTTTTCTTTCTGGACCATCAGGCACCACAAGGAAGAGTCTTGAGTGGATTTTGCTGCCTGTGGTAAGATGAAGTTTCTTTCATCTTGTTGATCTTCCCTGTATATTTTATAGCAATGGAGCTGGCTGCACTGCATTAGTAAAATGCCGTTTTTGGCCACTCTTCTTGGCATACATGCAAGTGTAGATATTCTGATCTCCCCTGGCCACTTGGTAAGCAAAAGGCCTCTTTCAACAGGGGTAGTGCCAACCTTTGTAAAGCTGCCCAGCATAGACCCCAAGTACTGTCACTGCCTGTGTGCGTAGTACTAGAAAGGAGCTACATCTCAGATAAGAGATGATAGTACATCAGTTATGAAGTTAAATTTGTCCCAGTCTGTGCACACGTGAGTGAGAAGAAGTAGTTGTACTAATACTGCAGGGCATAGTAGTAGTTTGGGCATCCCAAGGGCTGTATTCAGCCCACGGGTCAGCCCCATCCATTAATCCACCTACAGCAAATATGATGCTCAGAGGGAAATAAGCAACTGGGGCCATCTGTGACATCTCAAGTGAAGATCACAAGTAGGCAGGGTGAAGACACAGTTATTACAGGACTTAGCTGTGCTTTGGAAGGAGGCTGTGGCTCTTCCAGTGTCATTTCAAGCCTATTTTCCCAACCAGGCTTAGCTATCATTAAATCTTAGGTTGATTGGGACATAGAGGGGCTTGTTATCCAAGAAAGTGCTTTTGGGGGATTTGGTGGGGTGTGTGTGACTTTAAGTTACTCCCTCTATTACCGTAAATTGCAAGGGCCTTGCTAGGTGGGGATTGCAGCTCCCCTTCTAAGCAGTGTCCTCACTGTTCAGCAGGAGTAAGCAATCACTGCTGAAGAGGAGATATGTTAAATGATACTACAAGGGGGAAAAGCAGCACAGATGGAGAGTTGTGGTGGAACTTGGAGCATGGAAACATCAGTTGCTTCAGGTGTTGGAGCCAGGGATGTCCCACGTTGGAGGTAGAGGAGCAAGCCATGAACACAGTGGAGGAGACCTGAGCTGGTAAGCTGTGACCTGAAATTCCTTCTCATTTCATCTTAAAGACAGGCTCCATGTTTCCTAATTCTGCAAAGGGGGGTGGTGAAACCCGTCTCAGATGGCTCCCTACATCTCTTATTCTTCACTGTTAACTGTTCACATGGGCATGACGCCCAGCTTGCTTCACTCCATCTGGTGATTATAGCTCACTCATTGCCTGATCCTGCCCCACTCTGTGACTCAGCAGGTGACAGGACTGGGGCTTCACGGCAACAGCTCCTTTTCCTGGAAAGAGAGCAGTGCAGTTATCTGGGTCTTCATCCATGGCTTTGATCTGAGTCTGGCTCCTTTGCTGTCTCTGTTTTATGATCTCACCTAGATAATTTCTTGTTTGTTGTATAATTTCTTCTTCATAGAATCATAGAATGCACTGGGTTGGAAGGGACCTTCCAAGGTCATCTGGTCCAACCCCCTTCCACTCAGCAGGGATGTCTCTTACTAGATCAGGTTGCTCAGAGCCCCATCAAGCCTGGTCTTGAACGTCTCCAGGGATGGGGCCTCCATCACCTCTCTGGGCAACCTGTTCCAGTGTCCCACCACCCTTATCGTAAAGAATGTCTTCCTAATGTCTAGCCTAAAGAAATGAACATGGAAGCTAACGGGGTCTAGAACCCCCGAGGGCATTTGGCTAGTTGGCATGGGACTGCTAAGACCTCTTTACACAAAGACCCTTAGCGCCTTTGTTGTCTGCCCTTCTCAGTAACATACCAAACACTAGTATTTTTGGAAGAGAAGAATGTTGTTAAATTATTGCTGCTCTAAGCTGCTTAGTTTTAGGCAGTGTGGCAAGTATTGTGAGATCAGTGCAGAAAGCAGCAATGTCCCAGCGACAGCACCATCCAGGAGTGCCAAAAAAAAGGAGCCATAAAGAAGAAAACAATCCTTGTGTCTGAGGGTGCAATGTGGGAGAAAGGCCTGAGCTAGGAGCATCACACAGACAGTCCAGTTTGACTGGAAAGTAGGAGTGACAGCTACTTCCCAACCAATGTCAGAGGAGAGCTTTAGGGACAGGAGTGAGTTTTGCTTCTGGATGGCAGTTCATCAAACCCTTGGGTTGCATCTCTGGCTGGTGCAGCCATTGGTGCTTGGCGAGACTCAGTCCAGTGCCAGAGAGTCACCCTTTTGGTTGGGTAGAAGTCCTACCTTGTAGTCACCCTGTCTACCAGCAAAAAGGGAAATGTCTCTAGAGGAAGCAAAAGTACCCACTGGAATCCCTGCCATCTGTAATAAATACTTGAGGTGTAAAAAGCTAACAAAATGGAATGGAGTCAGACATGGAAGTGAAATCTGCCTTTTTTAACTTGAAAACAGTGTGGTATCAGCAATGCTGCAGTGTCTGGGAGCAGTCTGGGTGAAAATGTGGATGCATTTAGAAATTACGGTATTTGTACAATGTTCAAAGGGCTGAAGTCCTCAGTCTGTTTAATTAGTCATGGGAGCAAACATCATTGGCTTTCTGTGAAAGAAAAGCAGATTGTTGCTGTTCTGTCTTTCTAAATACATGTCCTGTTTTCCCCTTAGTATATTTCATTATAAAATACAATATTAAAGCTTTAAAAAGTCTTTATTAGCTAGCAGATGGTTTTGCAAGTCGTTTTAATGAGATGAAGAAAACTTTAATGGCAGACATTTAAAGTTGTGCTTAGACAGACTATTGCCTTCGGAAAAATCTCAGAAATGTTTTCTCCTTGTTTTTGGCAGAGCTTGGCACCAGATTATGTACAAGGAAATAGAAGGGGATGATTTACGCTGACTGATTCCCTCCCGAGAGTGGTTTTACATCAGTGTAACATCGTTGAGTTCCACAGTCACGCTGTGATTTATAGAGGTGCAAACGGAGAGGGCAGTGCTGCGGTCTGATGAGGCCGGTCGCGTTGCAGGAACTACTCTTCTACTGCAGCACGGTTAAAGCTAAAAGAAGTTTAAAAAAAAGAGAACAAGTCGGCTCT
>JAVSBS010016367.1:83749-115229 GCA_033124195.1 Coracias cyanogaster | reverse complement strand
ACTCTCTCAGCCTGTCTTCATAGGAGAGGTGCTCCAGCCCTCTGAACATTTTCATGGCTCTCCTCTGGACACACTCCAACAGGTCTGACGTCTTACTCACCTGGATTTTGCTGAACTGTGCTGGAGCACATATGTGAGCAAACCCTGGTGGCTCCTGCTTTCAAGGAGATGATGTATTTTTTTGTATGTGCTTGCAAACCCTTATTATCTTGGTGACAGCACAAACAAAATGCTTTGCTGGAAGACAGCTTGTGAAAGGAGGAGGGCGCGCTCTGCCAGGGGTTTCATGGTGCTGCTCTTCTTCCTGAAGCCTGTCAGAGTTGGGTTTTAAGATGCTGTAGAAGTAGTAGGAGACTAAAGTCTCTGATAGATGCAAAAACAGTAAGATCAGAGAAAAATGAGACTGGATTCAGAGAGGCTGCTGTGAAACAGTCTCTGCAATAAACTGAAATGCTCTTAGCACTTGATGTTTGTGCACTACAATGAAAACATCTCTGGTACAGTCGGTTTATTTTAACTACAGAGGGCAGAACCTGTCATGAATGCACAGCCCCTGATTTGATCTAGTTCATTTTCATGTGTGTGTTTTTTCTGCTCTTTGTAGGGCTTGTTGAGGCTGATTTACTTGTGCTGTTTGGAAGGTGGGCTTTATGGGAAGACACTGCCTCTGATCCCTGTGCGGAGATACATTATCCATGAGCTCAGACAGGACGGAAGAATAAGCAGGGAGATGATGGATGTTTAGATTTGCCAGCTGAGCTAAAAAAAACCACCGCAGTTCTAAACATTTTGCTTGATCTAAATCCAGATATCTTATTTCATTTTGGATAAACCATGTATTTTGTAATATTTATTCCCTGCACACACTTAAATGTAAGTTACACTTAATGTACATTTCTCTAACATTTATCGTAAGGAGCTGTATGTAAACTGTTCAAACACTGCTTCAAAAAGAAAAGTTAACTTAAAAAAAAAAAATAGTAATCAAACTTCCCCCAGTCGGACAGTCCTTTGGGCTCCCTTTTACTTTAACCAGTCTGACACAGATCTGTGAAATCTTTGGGTCCAGCTGAATCTGTGTTTTAAATTGCATAAGCTCTGAACAAAGAGGCTTCCTCACTGCATTGGAGAAAGCTGCTCTGCTTCCTCTGCCCCCAGCACAATCACCTGTCGCTGCTCCTCTCCTGCCTTTTGTTCTCAGCTGGGAAGGGTTTGCATCACTCCTTTCGTCCAGCAGCAATTTCAGAGCATAAAATCAGCAAGCACTGTTGTGTATTGAGGCACTTGGTGCTGTCAGGGGGTGCAGCCAGGGCCTTTTGGTGCTCCATGCTCCTGGTTGTGCTCTTCTCTCTGCGGGGATAGTTTCTGCCCGTCCTCCTGCTGATTTCTGAAGGAGAAAATTAATAGGCATGAAGCCAACAGCTTTATAGAGGTGGGACTTCATGATAGAAAGGGACTTTGGCGGTGCTGTGAAAGGAAAATTATTTCTATACAATTTAACACGAATGAATGTCTCTTGAAGATTTAAAAAAAAAAACAACAAACCACCACCTGAGGAACAAAATAGAAAATGCAGGTTTTTTAGCACTGTTATTATTATGCTGCTCAGTAGTGGATGCTGGAGACTCTGCCCAGGTAGCAAGGACAGCAGGGCTGGAAGCAACTCAAATCTTCATTGGTAGAGGGATCTCAGCAGAAACAAAGCTAGCAGGGCCTCTGTAGACATGGCCAAGGTAGGTGTAAGGCCTGATTCTGCCCAGAGTGGCTGCTCTGTACTTGTGGTGTTTGGTTTGAGTGCTTTCTAGAGCACTAACTGCCACAGAGGTGTGGAAAAAAGAAGCAGGCAATTATCAGTTTCTTCTTTGAAGGCAGCTTCAGGTTTTCTTCACATGCTCCAAGAAAGCTTGTCCTATGTGTACTCTTCCCTCTGTGACACCTCAGAGCAGAAAAGTGTAGAGAGATGTGCATCTTCTCAGCTTACCACTAGGCATGAATTTGGGAGTGAACTTCAGAAGTTTGTTTGCTGGGAAAAAGTTTTGCAACACTGTGGACTCAACTCCACAACATGCAGCTGGCAAATCTACCAGGTGTCATCTTGCTCAGCCCTTCTGACATTACCCTCAGATTCTGGTAATTAATCAGCTTTTCCTATGAAAAACCTATCCAGAATGTTGCAAGCCAGGAATGAGAAAGTGATTGCTCGTACATATGTATCTAAACTGCTGAACTGGTACCAACCAAATAACAAATGTGATTTTGACAAATGTTCCTACCGCAGGCAGAAGCTACAACGCTTTGAGGAGCAGAATAACTCAGCCAGCAGGTACCCAACTGCAAAATTAATGTTTGAGTCTTTATTCCATATTTGTTTTGAGGCATCACCTTCATTTTACTTTTCCCTGTACTTGCCTGCTCAAGGTTGATTGGGTACCGAGGAGCTGACTCTCAGTGCACAAAACTGTAACAGCCTCTTGCAGCATTGTCCGTGGGCCTCGGGAAGCTCTGTGGTGGCACATGGTCCTTGGACCCCAGGACCAGCTGTTGAGGGATGAATTTTAGAGGGAAGAGATCACGGCTGGGCAGATACAGTATGTTCACAGACAGAGAAAGATTTTCTTTTCAATTTGATTTATGGTAAATGGAGAAAGGGCGGGACTTCCCAAAGCAACTAAGGGAATTAGGTGCCTGATTCCCATTGATTTCCCTCTGACAGAGATTAATGTACTGTTTTCCGCTTTGCGATGTGCCCAGATGCATTGGCAGGGGAGGATAATATATCAATCAGTGAGTAATATGTCTGCTTGCTAACTTCGATGAACGGTAGAAGGATATTTTACATTAGGCTCTGGATCCAGCTTTTGGCTGCTTATCATATTTTGGTTGTGTTCTGTTGGTTGTTTTTCTTTTTGGTAATTGCAAGATGTGCTTGCGGGGGTTTATGGGATACTGCACAAACAGCGGGTAAGGCTGAGCTGTGGAGTGGTTTTTTCCACGCGGTGAGGCAGCAGCAGGTTTTAGAGAGGGGAAAGACTGGATAGTTTTTGTTTCCCCAAATTCACAAGCAAACACAGGAGGAATAATGTAACTAAATGATATTTTCCAAGCACCTTAGGCATTTTGCTGAGGCTGCATTTGCATGACAGAGGTTTTTATTTTCCACCTTCTGATACTCAGCAGGAGAGGGACATTATTGTCACTAGAATATTCCTGATTCAGTGAAATTTGAGTGGGCTAATTAAATAATGTAAAAACCTTGCCAAAGTCCAACAGTTTTGTATGAAAGGAAACGGCACGGTGTCCCCTCTCTTTATTTAAATGGGAGGAGAGGAAAATATGTGAGTCTAATGAACTCTATAAGTTCCTGTGGCTTATTCTGAGCAAAGCAACCTTTAGCACTATTTGCATTATTAATATCCCAGATGGGCAAACTGGCTGACATTTGACACCAGATAAAAATCACATGGAAAAACTTTATTAACTTCTTCCTGCTGTCTTCCTGGGATTCCTCCTCAGTCTTGGGGTGCGAACACTGCTTCTTGGAAATGTGCTGGAAGTGGTGAATGCTTTCGGTGAGTATTAATTTCATATTCTGTTTATTTGAGGACTGGAAGATTTGGCCTTGGAAGTCAGTACCAGGGTCCCATTCATGACAGTTGACTTTAGATGAGGCACACATCACTCCAGGTCTTTTTAGAGAGGGATGTGAACTTCCATCTTGGCAGAAGGAAGCAGCCATGCCTCTGTTCTGACCAGAGAGACATGCTTTTTCATTTTTGGGGAAGTTCAAAAGCCTCAATGTCCTCATTACCTCTGCAAACCCTTCCTGCTTATCCAGTGCCATTGTGGGACTGATGGTCTAACCAGGGTGCTTGGGAACAGAGTGGTACTACTGGGTCACATCGAGATGTGACAGAAAAAAGGATATGTCAGGAGCAGATGACCGTGCCCTTCTCTACCCTGTCAATGGCTGAGGGTTTTTTTGAGTCCCTGAATACTGAATCCCCAAAATGATCCAGGTTAAAAATACTCTTCTTTGATACATGTCATTTTAACTACAGGTTAAACCAAACCAAACCTGGGATGATTTCACTGGTCCTGTTTGCAGCCAGGGCTGTGGGGCCAGCTGGGAAGGAGGAACTTTGGAAACTGGATTTGCCACCAAAACTGGGGCCTCCTGAATCTTCACCTCCTCAGCTGTAGCAGAGCTGCCTCCTTGGCAGAGCAGGAGGCCCAAAACCCACCTTGTCTGGCGGGGGCTACCTTTTGGTCTGCAACCTAAGGATGATGCTGTTCTCCTCCCCATCCTTCATCTGTGCAACCCAGACAGTAAACCCAGGGACTAGGCAGCATTTGTTGTGCGTGGTATCATGTGATGTTCCTAAGGATTTGTGTGGAGCATCTAGGAATGCTATATTACATCCAGGCAGGAACTGTAAGAGAAACCTCAAGTACAAACTTGCAAATAACTAACAGGGATCCCAGGCTTCCTAGGAAGGGAACTGCGGGAAGATCCCACCACCTGGTGTGTCAGGTAACCCTATGAAGAAATTACGTCTTTTGCTCTCCAGAGCTTTGGATTAGAAGCCTGGCAGGTTAGATTTGCACTAGGAAGATGTCTCATGTTTTGGTGGCTTGTTTTTTTTTTCCCATATAACCCCTGAGATGTGGTGAGAAGAAATGCTCAAATTGTTTTGTGCCCAGATTGCTGTTACAAGCGAGTGCCTAAGGCTAAATGTTTCTGAATGATTTCACTGTCCAGTCCGGACTGTTGATTCTGCTCCGTCAGGTGCTGGCAGCTTGCTGGATGTGTTAAGAGCTGCTGGGCTTTTCAAAGGCTTTTAATATGTAGTCTGCCCTTGCCAGTGCTCTGAGAAACTTTGTAAGGTCCTCAAAAGGTCAGACAGACCTTGGAAATGTCCCAAAATATTTGTCCCAAAATATTCATTGGAATAAGATCTGCTCTTCTGGTTTCACAGTCCTATGCAAGAAGGCACTGCACCTGCCTGCCAGCCCTGCTGAGGTCCTCAGCTGCGAATGGTGTAAGTGTCTGCTTGTTTTTAAATGAGTGAATAATATTGTTAAAGCCAGTAAGGACCTTCCTGTGCCTGGCATTTGGTTTGTTTTATGCTCTGCTTTCAGTCAGGGTTTGATGTTTTATCAGCCTTCCTTTGTGCTTCTGCAAACTCGTCCCTGCTCCTGTGTCTGCTCCAAGCTTCTGTCCTCTGCGTGGCCATCCCTGACTGGCTGCACATCCCTCCCTGAATCCCTCCCTCACTCTGACATCGGCCTGGACCCCTCCACCTGTCTCACTGCAGGAGTGTTTTGTGCAGCAGGAGGGAAGGGTGACCATTACCTGTGCAGTTCCCCAGCTCCAGTCACCGGCCACATAATTCAAAGGCCAGAGAATGGATGATACTGCAAACACCGTCAGGCGGGAGGTGATGAACTGAAGAAAAGCGTTATTAAAACTGCAGCAGCTGCAGGTTGAGCTGTACATAAAAGTTTGCTGCAGTCCTGCTTCTAGCCACGTCCTGAAATAGGCAACAGCTCTGTGGTTTGTGTGCAAACGCACAGCAGATGGTATGTGGTCCTTGTCATCTCCACAACCCCTTCCTTGGTGCCCAGCAGGGAACTGAGAAGGACCCTTCCTGCTCTGTGGCTGTGAAACCAAGCTGGGATTTCTTCCACCTAGTCTGCTTGTGTGGTGGTTCAAAGACCTACTGAGATGCAGCTCCACCATGCCTCTTCCTCTCTCCTGGGGAGGAAGAGCAGCATGTGGCTTGTGCTGTGGCTGACTGGGATTGTGCTCGTCATGCCTGTGCATTGCTGTCTCTCCTCAGGCTCTCTGTCTGAGCCAAAATGTGCAGACTTCAAGAGCCTCTGGTTCTTCCGTGGGACATGAGCCAGTGCTGTGGAGTGGGGGATAGGCCACCATGCTGGGCTGCATGGGGATGCATGTTCCCAGGCGAGCACAGAGCAGCAGCTGCTTGTGCGCCATGGATGGCTGCCAGCCTTGGAGCAGGGCGCGCGAGCCAGCTGTGTGCACTTCATGCTTGAAGGATGAGACTTCATAGAGCTAAGTCTGGCTCTTGGGCACCACCAAATCATGCCAAGGCGTGTGGGATGCTAAAGACCACCACGACTTTGGAGGTGAGCTCCTGTGCTTGAGAGGGAGTAGTAAAACATCCTTCCGTAGGTTACAGATGCTTCTTGGCATCCTGTAGCACCCAAGGCTTTTTGGTAGGTTTTTGTTTTGTTTTGTTTTTAAAAGAGGACCAAATGCAGCAGGAAAGGTGCAGAAGACATTGAGATCAGCAATGCCTATGTCCCTGCAATAATGAGAAGTTGCCTGTCCTCACTTGCTACAGAGGGGACAAGAAAGTCCTTGCAGTCCCTGCCAGTCTGATCACTTGACTCTGATGACAGGTTTAACTCCAACATATTTGGAGGCTGAAGGAAAACTTTGTGTCCTAAAGCTGCCTTCTCTGCTGGGCCAGATTCTGTTCTCCCATTTTATGTGCTTTCTTCTTTCTATTTTCATCTGGTGCGCAGGTTTGCTGGGCAGAAGTGCCCTCAGTCACTCCTAATCAGCTGCCTTCCCAATCACATCTGGATAAATAGAAGTGTAACATATGCCCCACATGGCAGAAGAACTGAAAAACTTCAGTGACTAATCACTGTGAAAGGGTACATCACAGCCACCAAAGCCATTTCTGCTAAGCTCAGGCTAAAAATCCCAGGGCAGATACTATTTATGTTGTACAGCACTTCAGAGGCAGCACTGCGAGAAAGCAGATAGACAGAAATGAAGGTCAGTCCAGGCCTTTTAAACACTACATTACTTAAATGGCTTTTCCTGCCTCAGCTGTCTCACTCTCAGATTAGCCCAGCTCCAAATGAGGAGGGGTTTTTTCCCCTGCCACAGTAAATCTCATGCATATTTCTGTGCGAGTTCTGAGGCTGGAAGATCCAGAGCGGTCCTACACATTTGCAAACAATTGCTTACGCTGAATGCCTGGCTGGGAGATCCCTTCCAAAATAGTTAACAATTACAACATACCCCCAAATTGCATTAAACCTTTGATCTGTTTGGTGTTTAAAAAACCTCAGCAACTCATTTTCTAAATTGCTGTCAGGTCTTTAATTTTTTAGATACATGAAGCTGACATATGAACACACCCATGTCTATAGCATCACGTTGGCTTCTCTGAATTTATGAGAAGCTTGGCAAAATTTGAATGGTTGAGTTACTAAAATAACTTTCGTTGTAATTAACATGCATTGCCTTTCCATGTACCGGGGAAATTGGGTAATTGAAGTTCAGCTGATGGAGGTTGCATGGCTCTTTGTAAAAGCACAGAGTGTCCTCTGTACCTCTTTGAAGCGACCTCATTAAAATCACTAGAGCAGCATACTAAACCACTGTGCAGTTTACGTTTTGGGAATACTTCTGCTCTCCTGTTGTCATTTTTTTCTGGTAGACTGGCTGGAAAACTGGTCGGGTGCTCCTGAATGAGGGTTGGGTCAGGGAGGATGCTGCAGTCAGCAAGGTCTGGAGATGCTGCAATGACTGTCTCAAATGTTTGCACCTTCTGACACTTTGCAGAAGCAAAGGCCAGACTCTGAATTTTCAAAGCAAGTGTCAATCCAGATTTAGCACCCTATGGGCTACAAATTTAATCCAGTATAACAGAGAGCAGCATGTGGCTCATACTTCAGAGCTATCAGTGGTTCTTGAGTAATAAAGCAGTGGCATGGATCTGAATGCTTCAGAAACCATCTTTTCCTGACTATGACCCCACCCTGACAACTGTGTGCTGCAAGAATGCCTGTGCTGTGGATTAAAATTGCATCTACCAACATAGAAGTCAACTAAGCACTTTTGTAGCGTTTGTAATTTGAGTGGTTTATAAATGCCTCTGTGTACTAAGATGAGTATGTCCTTGACTTCTTGCTATTTAGGCAGATTTCCAGATTATAAATCTAGCTTTTTTCCTATGTTACCTCGAAGGCCTGTAAAACAGTGCGGCTGACCTGAGAGCTGTCTCTCAATAAGCTGAGCAAGGCACCCTGGACACCTTTGTTCCAGGCTCTCAGCAAACTCAGGAAAATATCTCTGCATCAGCTGCATTTGTTCCACACTTTATAGCTTTTCTTTGGAAACAGAATTTCTAAGGCTTTTTAAGACTTTTGAGACACTTGCCTGTGCCCAGCTTCCATATCCTGAGAGGAACTGGGCAAGGTGGGAGGTACTGGTGCTCCCTTTCACCGGGTATCAGTGGAATAAAAGATCTTCTTTGGGTCATAACAAAATAGAACATCCCTTTGAACACAAGGAAACTGTGCAAATGCTGAATTTCTTTTTCTGTTCATGGACCAAGCTGAAAAGGAAGCTTGAGTTAGATTTTCTAAAAGTATTTTTGCAAGGTGAAATATTAAGCAAAATGTTTTGTTTTTCTAAGAACATAAAGTCTAACTGCTCAGATGCTTACCTTTGTTATTTTTTCATTATGAAGTTTGAAACAAAGCCATGCATTTCATGCCTGAATTTCCAAGAATTCCACTCCCCTATTTTTTTTTGTTTGTTTGTTTGGAACATACCCAAGAAGTTCAGTACAAGTCAATAAAATCTGACCATCTTTGAAAACTTCATTTTTTAGTAAATTATTCTTTCACCTTAATATTTCTGGCTGGTTTTACTACAGGGACTACCCAATCCGATGCCCCCCAACTTCTGCCTCTGGCACTATGCCCCATGTGAAAGCTCTGGGTGATCTGACATTTGTGTTGAGCGTGACTTTGGCTTGAAGCACAGTGGGTCCTTCAGGATGGTCTCCTGAAAACTCAGGGCAGCTTCCCAGAGACGAAGAATTTTCTGAACAACAGGACTGAAAAGTGTTAGGAGGGGCAAAGCTTTGGGCTCTGTTCTACATAACCATCATAGTGAAAAGTCTGTGTGCTGCATGGCATGCAGGCTATAGCAGGGCATCTTATTTTGTTAGCAGACTGTGATATCAGATCCAATTTAAAATAAAAAAAAAGAAAGCTTAAGCCTTGGCTCAGAAAACAGTCATGAAGTTGACCAAACTCAGCCCTAGCTAGGACAGCACTTAAATGTGTTCCCAGCCTTAAGCGTGTACTTAAACTGGACCTAAGCATGCCCTTGAAAGTGCTTACACGCTTTCCAAAGCTCAATTCATTGCTATACAAAAGGTCCCCATAGAAGTTGTTTCCTCCTTGGGTAAAGAGAATGAGCCTAGTGCACAGTTTCCAGAAGTGTAAAAACGATAATTAAATAAAATGGCGGTAATTGGATTTATCTCATCTAAATATTCTTTGGTGTGAAATCTCTGTCTGTATATGAGTGAAAGGATTTCTTTCATCTTTGCATAAAACTCCAAGAAGTTAAAAAAGCAAGAAGGTATAAACATATCCTTCAGCTGCAAGTGTTGTACTGAATTGGCAATTCTTCTGCAGCTGAAGTGGAAAGATGTTGAATATTACTATATTATAGTATACACATTAGTAGAATATTATACAAAACCAGCATTCACTGTTCTCCATTAAATAGAAATATATATGCATTTAAATAGGCACATCATGACTTGGGTTTATTGCACCAATATTTTATTTATTTATCGCAAGCTTATTTTTACTGCTGACAAATATTTTCTGTGTAGTTTGAAATTCAAAAGAAGTAGTCACAAACAGTCATTAATGTTTAAAGTCACAGGTTATTATTTAGTGTACTGCTAGTTATATTATACATTATGCATTAAATACTTTTTGGTGGTACACTTATTAAATACAAATTGAGGCAAACCAATCCCTTAGTGGGAACAGACTTGCCAAATAACTATTTTATTTTTACTTTCAATCTGACATACAAATGAAGATCTTTTGGATTTCAAAGCTGATGCTGTTTCCACCCCTCCCTGCTCTGTTTTCAGTGTGGATTTCCAGGGCTATGGGGACTTGTTAAAGAAAGATCAAACATAATATGTATATGTATTAATGCATGAAACAGATATATTTACCTCACAGGGGCATTGAGAATTAATTAGTCGCTGATTAGAAAGCGGTGGAAAATGAAAATCACTATCTAGGCACGTGGTACTACTTTTCCTTTGAATCCTCGGCTGAAAATGAAGCCAGTCAGACACAGTGCTGTGGGACAAGTCTACATGGCTCATGGTCTGGGCTAAGCCAGGGTACAGCCCTTCGCAGCCTGGCAGCAGTGGCTGCCTGCATGGGTGTGCTCCGTGCAGGTTATCTGATTGAATTTGTGAAATAGCTTGCTTAGACTGCTTAGGCATGAATACTTTAAATGAAGTTAGTCTGTGCCTTGAGCCCCTGACTGTGTTGCAGGTGTCCCTGGATGAGCTTGGTGATGGATTGGCTTCTCCATGGGGTCGCTTGGTTTGGCTGAGCATGGGGACAGAGCCCAGGGACCTCGCAGACTACTGGTGCTCCCAGCTGCTGGTTATTACATCCTGGTAAGAGCAGAGCAAACATGAGATAATGGTTCCCTCAACAACACCCAGCCCATACCAGTGTTCCTCTCAGGGATGTCCCAAGCCTGATACAGTGTCTGTATGCTTACCCATCTCCAGAAGACTTATTTTCTGTGGATATATTCATTCTTCCTTAGAAGCTGGGTAAACTCTCAGCATCCCTGGGGCAATGCTGCAAGGAACTTCCAGAGTTTTTGAGAAAACCCTCTTTTTTGTTTGTTTTTAACCTCCCATCCACTAGTTTGATGCCATCTCATTCTTGCACTATGGAAGGCAATGAGACATAATTCCCTGCTCACTCTCTCAATATCATTCCTGAGTTTACAAACCCTTACCGCATCACCCCCGTCATTTCTAACACAACATGAGAAGCAAGTCAAAGCCTGTTTAGCTGTTTCTTGTGTGGGTTAATTTTCCTGAACTCTCCTCTAAGGACAAGGCCCATTGAGCCAGCACTGAGGGATGGAGATCTTGGTAAAAATGAAGTTACAAACCATGAGTTTTTCTGCAACGCCTCTGAGAAGGGAAGAGCTCTCCTCATGATGGGAGGGAAAGAGGAGGAACCAGGAGATGGGCTTAGAAAGGAGATTTTCATAGCTAGCTCAGTGTATGAATTTTTGTTTCTGAATGCTGTGGCAGGTATTAGTACATTGGGATTGTAATTAGGAGGCAGGACAACCAGGGGCTTTATGTAAGTGTCTTTTGTTATTAAAATCTTCTACGTATAGCCAAAGCAAGCTCCTGAGCTGTTTGCACTCTCCGTCCAGCTCATGTCTAACCCCAGTAAAACCCATTTAAATCATGGAGATTGAGCTGGGTCTCCCAGCTGTCACAGTCCCCTGCTACAACAAGAAAAGTGCAGAAGCCTCTCTGCCACCTCTGGGACTGTCAGTGGTCACGATTTGTGGTTTTTTTGTAGTTTGGAGGATGAGGGTGTGATGGGTCATGTGTGTCCATTGCAGCCCCCACATGCACAGGCAAGATGTCTCAGACCATCTCTGCAGAGCTCAGAATGCTGCAAAAGCTGAAAAAATTCGAAAAAATGAAGCAAAACACTTGAAGAAAGAAAAGTAATAGATTGTGATGGTTTTGTGGGATTAGAAACACACTTTTTAGGCAGCCTTTAACTCTTTAATTCACTGCCAGTGCCTTCAGACTTCATACTTGGATGCAAACCAAAAGCAGGGCTTCGAGAAACACGACACAAGGGGGTGCCTTTTGGTCCCTTCCTTCCTGTAAGACTTCAGCTGAAATGCAGGGATATTGCCATCAGCCCCTCAGAGCAACTGTGGCCAAGCACAATTTTCAGCTCATGTAGAAGCAGCCATACATGCCAGCAGTGGCCAGCCCCTGCCACAGCCTGGTTTCTTCTTGCCCGTGTGCTGAAAACTTAACACACTAAAAAACTAATTTTACAGAGCGATGTTAAGACATGCTCTGAACTCCACTGGAGTTCCTTGACATGACATTTTCCCTTCCCTTGGGGACATATAAAAGCATCCATCCGCTCCTGCCACGTGGACTGAGGATCTTCATGGGAGAACTTGTACATGTGTGCGGTTTCAGGCGTGGCTGTCAGGGCACTCACGTGCTGTCGTGTGCATAAGGCTACATAAATTTTAGCTAGGACCCTTTGGATACACATCTTGCAGCGCACAAGCAGCATCTCCTAGTATTGGTCTTTTTTGCTTGGCAGTAGACAGATTGAGCAACCACTAATTCCTTTTTTTCTTGAAAGCAGGCTGAAGCCACAGCACCTGAATCTCTCATTAAAGAAGGAGAATTACTGCCTGCTACTTTCCTATACATTTTCCCTTAGCCTATTATCTGCTGTGCCTCCCACCCTCTCCGCTCCCCATCTGGGTGGCAAACAGCAGCAGATTTAAAGCAGATTTAGTGGGTGCTGGTTGGGCTGGTGCACACGTATGGCGTGCCACTGAATATTGCCTTTATTGATAAGTGAGATCCTGAGTCATAGCAACCATCTTCTCACCATAAAGGCATACCTTCAGATCTTAGGCTCATTTTATCCAAATCTTTTAGGGACTTAGCATCTTTGGCTCTATGTAGTTAAAAAGCCACATGAGAGGACAGGCAAGTAAGTGGACAGGCAGCAGCAGGGATCAATGGGTTGACTGCTGAGACAACCAAGGTGAAAATAGGAAAAATAGGAAACAATACTAAAACTAGCTCCAATTTTTGGTTCCTCTGCAAGCTCTGCAGAAAATGAAGGGCATTATACCCCTGCAGGGAGGGTCATAAATCCATTAAAACTACTTCCAGCTGTATGAAAACAGGGGCCAAAGGGCACTACAATATTTTTACCTGCCACCTCAGCCCCCTGTGAAGAGGAAAGGGCCTGGATGGTGAACAGTTTCTGCCAAACAGCAGGATGAGGTGCTGAGAGGGAGCCCAGGAGAGCTGTGTGTGCTAGGCTGGCTCCTAGTTTAAACATTGTCACTGACCACTCCAGAGTTGGTGGGAGCAGCAGTGTACCTGGCTGCCCATGATGGGCTGGGTGGTGGGGCAGCAAAGGCAGCACTGGCTGGCACTGGTTTCTCTCCTGGGAGAGGTCTTGGCAGGGCATGGATGGGGTGGTGGCTCTTCCTAGCGGGCCTGGCAGCTGCCTGCTCTGCCTACAGCACTGTTTGACCCAGCCAAAGAGAGCTAAAATCCAGTCTCTTGTCTGTTGGGAAGAAACCATGAGAAAACAGCAATGTCACAAGTCAGAAAAGACCCTGTTTAGATCTTTGGTACAATGGATGAAAGCATCCAACCAGCCCTGTTTATTTTAGCAAACTTGTTATGGATGGCCAGGAATTTTCATTAAAGGATTATTTTTAATTTTTCTTCTTGTCCTTCTGAGTCAGGGGAAAGTGCAGAGCCAAGGAGACCCTCCAGAGACCTGGTGCAGAGTGCCTGACAGGGTAATTAATCCACATTCTTGAAGAAACTCTTCTTCAAGTCTTATAACTTCAAAGAAAAAAAAAAACCACAGCACCTCTGGCTGCAGGGTGTCCATATCTTGCTGTCTGACATTTGATGCAAAGGGGATTCATTCTCCCACATCCAAGCTGAAATTCCCAAGGCACTAATCAGCAATTTCACGTTTTCAGCTTGAAACGATTTGCGTGAAAGCCATTAGATGCTAGCAAGCGGGTGTATGAGAGATGGTCTTGCTTGGTCTTTCTAAAGAGGAAGTAATTTTTTATTTGCATTACTGGACTGGTGACATTTAAGATGTTTGCTCCCAAATTCTAAGCTGTAGAAGGAACTGGACCACCCTGTACTTTGGCATTCATGGAAACAAAATCTGGCTGTTGGGTATTTGTGTGTTGTCTTAAACCTGAGCTTCCTTGCTGAGATACCTTCTTTAGTGGAAATTAAATAACATACAGTTGCCCCTGTCTACAAGGCTCATTACTGTCTGTCAGTTCTGACCATTATATCCACTTAAAATACCATAGGGAGAGCTTATTGGGATTCTTCTGATATACTATTCCTCCAAAAGTCAATCAAAAACCAATCTAGTGCACTTAAGGCTTTTACTGCTTTGCTGAAGACAATCTCCCCGTATTGGCTAATCTGCACAGTCTGCTCCGATAGCACAATGATTTTTAAGGCCATGTGAGAAGAGATTACCTACTTGTTTGTAAATGAGAATAATGGCTCACTTGCAGTGGGTTGTGGGTGTACCATCAGAGGTGACAAAATGCAATTACTCCTCCTTCTCCAGTTGGAGGAGGGGAAAAAAATTAAGCGCAACGTGCTTGTTTGGGCTGTGACATAAAATCAGCATCAGCGGAGAATTGCTTGGTGGGAGGAAATCATCAGTGGGATCATTGGTCGGGGAGGTGAGCTGCAGGCAATGGAGCTGAGTTATTTCCCTGAGGTGCTGGTATGTGAAGCAGACTTCAGCATGGGAGGGGAAAGGTTTGTTTTCAGAGCAGCTAATAGTCCCAAAGGGTCCCGAGGCCCTCTGCATCACTTTGTTCTGTGGTACAGGCAGGGAAATGGGGAAATAGAGGCACAGCTGTCCTGCAGGGTTTGTGGAGAGGCACAGCCTGCAAAAGCAGGGCGGCAGTGACAAGCTCCCTGAGCAGACTGCACGCAATTCTTTTGCAGATGGAGGGATGGATGGACAGGCTGTCCAGTTAGTGGGCCAGATGTGTTAAGAAAATACTTTGACTCTAAAGATGGTCTGTGTACTCCTAGAACACTTCTCAGGTTCAAGCAGCATTCTCCCCATCACAAAGATGGGAAAACTGAGGCACAAAACACTTCAGGTGTTAACATAGATAGTTTAAGGTAAACTGAAGAACAGAGCAAAGGTATCCTTGCTCCCTGTCCTGCTTCAATGAAAAAGGTGTCTCTTTGCTCATTCAATTTAAAAGTAAGTTTCATTTCTACATTTTTTCAAGACATGCAGTGTCTCTGAGGGTTGCTATACTGGAAGTTAGTGTCAGTTTGACTTCCAAATGGCACAGAAAAGCCTCCATGTGTCCTCCCACCTCCTATAACCCAGATACTCACCACACAGCTAGTGCTCCCACCCACCCTGATGGACTCATTGCCTTTCAGGAGAGGCAGCCCATACTCTGTACCTTTTCCCTTCTTGCCTTCTCATAAATCCAAGGCCCTCCTGTGCCAAAACTCCCAACTCAAGTGTCAATGTATGTTTATTTCATGTATAATTGAGGTTTCTTCTGCACAGTTGTACTGGACATCTGAACAGAAGGCAGATTTCCCCAAGTATTGCTCATACTGGGACAGAAAAGCACAGTGGTGGGACTTCGGACAATGTAGCATTGGTCCTCTATGGGTATAGCAGTAGTGCATGCCAGACAGATTTTCTGATCAGGCTGGACAATGGAAGTCACTTCTTCCTTTCCTGAATCCTGCTATTACAATTTTCATGCCATATTGTGCATTTGCTCTGTTAGCACATTGAGTGCTCTTTGAATGGGCTAGCAGTTGTGTGTAGGGAGCTGGACACTTGCTGTTGTGTCCAGGACCCCATTTTTAATATCTAGGGCTTAATCTCCCACTTTCTGTTTCTCTTTCCCTTAGGTGAATCTGGAATCACCCTCTGTTAACTCAAACTGTCCTTACCTTACCTAAGGGGTTTACCTAGGGGAGAGGAAGGCACAGAACAAATGCAATGCCATCTGAAGCTAAAATACTCCAGGCTTGCCTGTGCCCTCCTTCAGAGTCCTTCCTTCATAGCTTGCAGAGATGGGATGCATGAGACCACATGATACTCTGGGACCAGAAAGGGATGGACTCAACCACTCTTTGCTTCCCCCAGAGGTTTGCTGAGTATGTTTCTTTTTTATGCTGTAACCATCAGTTTGAACATAGCCTACTGGTTTCTCTAATTCCGTTCTGGACATATTCTTGTAAAACCTCGTACATCATATTACGAAGATGTTAAATGCACAGTCTTTTGTGATATTTACGTGTAATACTACTCTGGAGGCACGAGAAAGAGGTCATTGTACCACAGATAGTTAAATGAGAAATGTGGTTCCTAACTTGAATAATATCTTTCAGCCTTTGTAGAGATTTGCGCTTGCAGGCGTGTGCTCTGGGATGCACCATCACAGCAGTCCTGACAGCAATTGCGGGCGAACAGATGTAGCCCAGTCTGCACTTGCAGTTCATCGCTGGGGCTCTGTTGCCTTCAGTGGACAAAATAGAGCAATGGCAGTTCCTCCCTTCTTCCCCAGCCTGGAGGAAAGAGTCTGCTTCTGAAGTCAGCAAAGGGAGGGGAAGTAATCAGTCCTGTCCTGCTGATTACTCAAAAGCAGAGGCCGACTTCCTAAGCTTGTGATTTTGTATGTCCCTGCACAGACACAGCATGGCAGAGCTTGATGTGTTTATCCTCAGCTCCCTAGGATGCAGAGAAGTGTGTTCTCTTCTTCTCTCTCTGTTTTATGGATGAGGAGTGGAGCAGAGATGCTAAAGCTCAGCCTGACTGTCTTGCCCATAGCGGTCAAAGAAATCCACAGTGAAGAAAGGAGCCTGTCACCAAGTATTTCTTGTGCATGCACAGGAGCTCCATGGCATTGGCCAGCAGAGCCACTGCAAGCCCCAGGGAGACCATAGTTGTATCTGGGGGAGCATGTCCCTGCTTGGGCAGCCCTCCTCTGGAGGCAGGGAGATCCCCCAGCCCAAGCCTGCTCCACAGCCTTGCTCACAGGTTACCTCCCTGGAGTTCATGTCCCCATTATTCCTACCATGGTCCCTTCATCTGGGATGACATCATTACCTCCTTTCTACCATCTTAAGCACACACTGCAGAGAAAAGTGATTCCACTGTTCTGTGCATGATGCAGCAAAGTCTAGATACTATAAATGCTTAACTAGGCTTAACTGGGTGGTTACATGTTGGGTTTGAACTGCTAAAACCTGCATTTGCAGTTGAAAACTCAGTGTAAAAATTGTAAAGTCACTCATAAAATGACTAACATGACATCTATATAGACTTCAGCAGACATTTTCTACCCTTTTCATACCCAATCATGGATTAATTCATCAGTTTGATAAAATAAAAAGTAATTAATATATTTCTGTCATGTATCTCCTTGCAGTCAGAATGATAAAATATTCACAAGAGAGGTGGCTTGGAAACATGAATTTGATGAAGATGATTTGAAAAGAAAGAAACTTTAATTAAAGTCTAGAAAGGTCATTGAGTTCTACCATCATATAATAGTGAAATTATAAAATGGATGGCAAATGTCCCCAAGAAGAAGAGAAGCACTGGTCTGAAAAAAAAGAAAGAGATAATGTTAACAAAGTAGAACTCCACTTAACAGAGGCATTGCTCTAACACCCTGGAGAGCAAGGAGAAGCGGTCAGACAATTTGGATTTGCAGAAGTAGACTGATTGCTATTAAAAAAATTAAACTTTTGGAGAAGAACATTGCATTTAGGTTTGTCTCAGTCATTTCACTGATTTCTTTTTTCAGGTGCATTGTGGGCGAAGAAGACCCTCTGGTGTCTCCAGATAGAGTAAACCTGAGCTGATTTGAAACCTCTTTCCTGAGGCAGGCTAAAGGTGAGGACCAACTGACCTTGCTATTCCTGGATAACTGCTCAGAGATGAAACTCAGAGTCAAAAGGTCCTGTTGGCAACAGGCATCTGCGTGTCTTAATCCCACTGGCTGAATGAGCTGTGTGTGCTTGGGGTGGGCTGTGGACTGATCTGGCTACCGCTGGAAATACAAACAGTAAAGATGCAGTGGCAGAAGTTTTAGATCAAGCTGGCAATCTGCCTTCATGTTTTGGTGGACCTGCATTGTTTCCTGTCCCAGTCTGCCATGTCATTGCTGATAGGGAAGAGAATAAAAACCAGCAATGTCATTCTGCAATGGTACCAATGGTGCAGCTATGACCAGACCCACCTCAAAAAAGATATACAG
This sequence comes from Coracias cyanogaster, assembly GCA_033124195.1. Lineage (NCBI taxonomy): Eukaryota > Metazoa > Chordata > Aves > Coraciiformes > Coraciidae > Coracias > Coracias cyanogaster. The sequence goes on along the minus strand of JAVSBS010016367.1, from coordinate 97,288 downwards.
ATCTAGAAACCCTGCAGAGATGAGGGGAGGTTTGGAGTGACTTTCTTGTGACCTGCTCCTGGCTAGAGTGAGGTCTTCAGCTTGACTGAGGGTTTGAAATACAGAGGTCATCAGCTGTCCTCCAAGGATGGGACAAAGTGCTTACAACGTCAGGAGCAGGTGAATAAGGAATAGTTAATCATTTAGCCACTATTTTCTCTCTACTTCTGTAGAAAAAAAAATACGCAACTTCACTAGATGGATGCAGGTTCAAGTAAACCACAGGAGGTGGTTTATCACATGGCTCCTACCTTCACTGGAACTTTTCACTAGGCATTTCCAAAAGGGGTGGAGAAACACTTGGAAGAGAGTCTATTGGAATTTATTAATATCAAAGTCGCTGGTTTTGGCTCAGAAAGTTTTCAAATTGCAAATTTTGGGAGCTAGGAGAGCTTTCTGAGGAAGTATTACTATACACTTGCCCCATTATCCTACTCTTACGTAAAAGTCTCCTATTCGCTGACTAATTTTAGAAACAGGACATCAAGTGAGATAGACTCATGATATACCCCAATGAAGTTATTCTTATAGTCTCATTGTATGTTTTCAGACAGGTTAAAGCTACCCATGCACCCACTTCTGTGATTCCTCTCTGATCCCAAGGCCTTAGTGATGGCCATAAAACACAGGACTAAAGGTTAGAAGGAACTGCAGGAGCTCATCCGTCCACTCTCTTGGCCCTTGGCAGGGTCATCTCAGCCTGACTTGCTCCTGGCAGACGTGTCTGTCCATCCTGAGAAATCAGGACTATCTCTCGAAGGGCTGTCATTAGTGCTTTGTTGTCCTAAGCATTAGTAAGTGTTTTCATGATGTTAGGCCTAAACCCATCATGCAACAGTCTTAATGTATTCTCTTCATTCTGTCCCCAGAGGACATGAAAACAAGGGCATGACAGCTCCAACCTTTACCTATAACCAGAAACCTTTGCTTTTTTGGAAGACCATGGTCAGAGACAAGAACAGAAAAATCAAGCAGATGGGAAAGCCATGAGATAACAGTGAATGCATCATTTCTGGTCAAAGCAGACATGTCTATCTTGCCCCATGGCTTAGCTGTTATCTCCCATGTTGTAGGACTAGGTGACCTGTTGTAACATAATATTTGAGGGTGTTGTGCTGATTCAGCCATCATTATTTTATGCTGCCATCGCTTGCCTGATCACACAGGCCAACACTGGGCTCAGAAGTCTTCTTTCAAACAGTTCTGCCCTAGGTTCCTGTGGTCCTCCTCCACTGCCCACTGTGGTGCCAGCATCACCTGCTGGACACAACAGACAGAGATGGCCCTTCACATGGAAGGACACCACTGACAGAGCTCAGCAAGATATGAACAGCCCCAACAGAAGCCACACCCAACAAGAAGCTCCTCCAATTAATTGGCTCCTGGTTAAAATAGCCCTGGCCTTGCCCACCACCCCAACCATGACCACCTGGGTGAGGGCAGACCCACAAAGACACAGGTGGGCCCAGTTCTGCTTCTGGAACCTGAAGCCTATAAGAAGAACAAAACATTCTGCTAGGCTGTGACTCATCCACAGGTCAACTCCAACTTGGGGCCCACAGCTCAGGCCCCAGTGCTTCAGAGAGGAGGAAGCATGTAGCATCTGTGGGAACATGGTACTATGAAGGTCCAATATTCTTTCCGTCTGATTTTGAGGAAAAGCAGGTTTCAAAAAAACTCTGAAAACTTGGAGTATTTTTGTTTGCCTTATCCACATCGTTGTGATTACTGTCCTGTTCAGTGTGGGCTGTTACATGCTGCTTCCTCAATAATCCCACTGCTGCTCACAGAGTGCTGTTCAGGTCTCAGTGTCAGGGAAGGCCAGGCTCAGGGTTGCTCATGCAACCCTAATTCACCATGATCTCATCTTCACTTACCCTGTCACAGTCTATTTTTTCCACTAAAGCCTGTCGCAGTTAATACCATGAAGGGATGGTGCTCACTTACTGAGCAGCTATTGGAGACACTTTGCTCCTTATTGTTCAATGCACAGCCCCAGGCAGGAGCTATTGTGCTTGCTTTAAGCTCTCTTGCATTTTTCTTGTGCCCGTTACTGCCAGGTGAGTGAATGGAGGGTTGAAGAGATATTAAGAGCACAGGTTTGCAAGGAGGCGAGTACCCTCCTGCAGTGTACCTGCTTTGTACCTCACCTTTTACAGCACCCACATGTCCTGTAGCACCCAGGAGGGTTCAGCCTTCATCACTGACAGACCTCTGGGGACTGAGCCATGCTAAGCACATCAAAAGTGATGTGAGAAGGAAGTGGGGGTATCACACTGTGATTCCCGGGTAAAACAAATGGATTTTTCTTTTCTTCCCAGCCTTTATGCACCCTTCTAACCTTGGAGACAGAGAAGACAGTAAATTATGTTCTTTGCTGCCCGGCATTGACTCACACCACAGGCACGTTGATTACGATGAGTGCTGTTGTGGAAGAAATGCCAAATGGCTACGTAATGAAACATGCCAACAAAATATATATTTACCAGGGTCTAATGCTTCACAAACCGAACAGCAGGGCACTTTGCAAAGGACTCTCATTGGTTTCAGCAGAGGATGGGTTTCTCTCATAATCTGAGTCAGCCTTGATGTTGCTGACTATCAAACAGCATCCTTGGCATCTGTCTGAGGCTCTCAGCAGGGATATGTGTGATTTGAAATGATGATCTCAGACATTTAAATCACAGATACTTGTCCCACATCATAGATAAAAAGCAGATGAAGACAGGCAAAGCTAAGCTCTGACACATGCTACCTTGCAGGGTGGGCTGAGGGAGATAAACACAGTTATCCATGTTGCTCCTCTGCCCAGTGTGACCCTTCTTGGAGCCAGGCTGGCTGACCAGGGTGCTAGCTCCTGAGCAACCTTACTTCTCAGGGATTTCTTTAATACTTAAAAGCATTAACAAAGATAACTAGCAATTTTCAGGGATCACATGGTCTATAAACTTCCAGATGAGCCCTACACCCCATGCAGGAGTCCTGCTAACTGAGGCTGGGTGAACAGCGTGAGTGGGTATGTGTACCTACACTACTGCAGTGAAAATGGTCTGTGAACCTCAGCTGGCATCTCATTCATAAAATGCTTCTGAAATATCACCAGTCAAACTCTGCATCCCCTGATCCAGCACCCACTCTCCTTTTCCATCATTTCTGTGCTTCAACATTCTCTTTTTGTCACAATAAAGTCAAAGACCAAGCCAATTTTAATGTGCAGTGTTTTATTTGTATAGCTCGTGTATGAAAGATCAAAGGTGGGCTAAGAGGGCTGCTCTTTTCCCTAACATCTTCAGCATCCCTTTGGCTAGTTGAGATATTAAAGATGGATGACAGCATAGACCAAACTCTCTTGTTTATCTTTTGGGCACACATTGGATGAACTGATGCAGACAGAAACCAGATCTGCATATCTCTTTATTTTCTCTTTTTGAAGGAAAATCCTGTGCCCAGGGAACAGGGATCTAACAGTTTGAACATATATTTCTTTTATTTTTCTCTAGTAATTAGTTGAGTTTCTTCTGGTTTGTCTTCTATATGTTATCACATCCACTATGTTTTCCAGAAAGTTTCTTTGAGTCACAGTGCATTATAGGTTCTAAAGGAAAGAACTTCTCTTCCTTTTGCCTATTTTAATAGGTTAATGAGCTTAAACATTTCTCTCCTCCTGCCAAAGGCAGGATAAAATAAAAGCTTTTGCAATGGTGTCCCTGGGGCGACTCACCACTTTCATGCATGTACTCAGGTTTACACTTATAACATTCCATCATCAGAAATGGGGTGATTTAGGCATACTTCTTTGCAAAAAAATAAATTTGAAGGCTGTTGCTTAAGGGGTCGTCATTTTAACCCATGGTTAATGCTTTTAAAATAAAACTTAGTGTCATGTAATTGAAATCTAAACCAAAACTCTTATTTCAGAATTAGAGCTAAGGAGGATGTGCCAGAAGTTTTGAGATTTCAAGGAAGTAAATTTGAAAATGAGCATGTTTTTGCAAATTGACTCCATCTCACCGGAGGAATGGAAACATTATAATTTGCATATTTCAGAACACTCCAAGTGAAGTTATCTTTTAAAAAAGTTTAAAAGAATTGTTTCACTGTTAATGAACAATGAATTCCGTTTATGACAGAAATCCAAAGAAAATACAGGGGGACACCCTCCTGCAGGTGTTTACACCTGCAGCACATTTCTCAGTGGTGTTCAAGTGATTCATCTCCAGCAGAGCAGGAGAATGTCACAGTATTTCTCCCAGACGGGAGCGGGGGGGTCTATCCCCTCCCCCCAGCCATTTGCATCCTAAAGAGACTGATTTCAGTTGGGTCCGGTCTCAATTAAGAGGCCTTTGTGAGCATCCTGCATTAACATATGTGCATGCCTGGAGACAGAACTGAGCCAGCAATTTGCAGGTCTATGTGACACAATATGCAGAAAGACTTCAAGCTGAGGGCTGCGTAGCACCTGCCCAGGTAGAGAAGATCGGCTTATCCTCCAGTATTTGAATAATTTGCAAATAGCTTTCAAGCACAGGAGATGACTGCACCTGGTCACCCAACTGCAGATTTGCATTTCCAAAGAGGGGAGAGCTCTCCCTAGCCCGGAGGGAAAATCGGTGAATTTCCCTCCTCTTGGGAATGCATCCTTGATGCAAGGACTAAAGGGAGCTTGGCTTTTAAGGAGAGGCAGAAGGCTGCACCAACCCCTGAGTTTTTGCTTCTTTTTTTTTTTTTTCCTGTGAATGCAAACTGAGAATGCAGAAAGGCCATCTTATGAGCAAGCCCCAACTGAGAATGCAGAAAGGCCATCTTATGAGCAAGCCCCAGGTGAGGTAAGTGTCTCCAGACTATTGACTCACCACGGTGGAGGAAGTTCCCTGTTGGTTTTGAGCTTGCAACAACCATATGAAATGCCCTTTTCTTTGTGTGATGGATGTCTTTACGAACCTTTGAAATGTTATGGTCCACTTTGATTTTTTGGTTGTTGTTACACTTTAGCTTAACCTGGCTTGTGTTAAGTGTGATTTCAAAGTGATGGCCTAAAATCGGGGTATTAATTTCTATGGCGTGGTGATCCCTCACTCTGTGCACCAATCCAGTCTGGCAGGGCCCTGAACCGAACATATCTGGAGAAACATACAGGTGAGCTTTTAGGCAGCAGAAGCAGGTCACGTTTGAATGCAAATCTGTAAAAGGGGTACAAACAAATGCATACAAACACAAGTGTTTAAGAAAAAAGTGGATGAAGTGTAGTCATTGTCACACACAAACACACAGAGTGTATGCCAAGTAAATCCACTTATGTCCAGAAACAGTATAGTGTATTGCCAAAAGAAGCAAGACATTTATATCTGGATATATGGGATGTATAGCTATGTCGTTACAATGCAGTTATCGCCAGCTGGATGTGATAGATAGCCATACAAGTACATCTTGTTTATAACTCATACTTATGGTATAAGGCCATATAAACACAATGTATTCATAGACACATAAAATCTCTCCTACTTATCAGCTCATCATCTCACTTCCTATCTCAGCAGAAAATGTCTTCTCTCTTACTGAATCTTCTTGGCTCAGGCTTCTTATTTAGATGAATGATTCTGCCCTTTAGCTTCCCAGATGCAATGTGGGGATAGAGCTTGTATGAAAATGCTTGGCATAAAACAGATCACAGAAAACAAGGCTGGGGGAGTCTTCATGAAGTTATGTTGATTCCTTGGCTATGAGCAAGGACTAGCAACACCTGTGCCATACTTGTGGAAACTTCGTTAGCACCCAGATAACTGCCCCATAAGAGAAGGGGAGCAGAGCAGAGCCATTCCGTTCCACTCCCCTCCGTTCCACTCTGTTCCACTCCACTCCATTCCATTCCACCAGCCCCAGTGTGGGAGCAGGTCAGGCTGGGCTGGGGGAGAGGTAACATCCAGTCCAGGGCATCAAGCATCTCTGTGCCTGCAACTGCAAGACAGCAGTGTCAAAGGGTGGCTAATAGTCCATTTTTTGCTCTTTATTTTGATCTCTTCTTACTTCTGGTAGTGCCTAGGGTGCCTAAAGTATAGCTTGTCTACACCTGTATGTGGAGATGTACTGAAGTGTTGTTTTTTTATTGCAATAGCAAGTCAAGAAAGTGCTAACACTGAAGGCTATGTGACAGCAGGAGATTTGATGTAGTTCACAACAACCTTTTAATATCTGTGTCTGTTTTGAAGCCCTGTCTGAAGCTAAGTTGTGGCTAATATCCCCATTTTGTAGTGGAGAAACTGAGGCACAGAAGCTTGCTAAGGTCTCGGACCAGGTCCAATAACAGTATTAGATGTAAGGTGTCTGAGTCACTGTACTACCAAATAAACAGCATGCAGAATAGCTGATTCAGATGAAAGATGCTTGTCTACTTTATTGATTTACACAATTATCTGTGACCCTGATGCTGTAGGATAGATGATGCTATTACTACCTCATAGTAAGGAGGTATTATAAAGGCTTTGTCAGGCTCATTTTGGTCTGATCCCTGGCTCAGGAGCATCCAAGCCAGAAGTAATTCATAACTTGTTCCTCCTAGGCAAATTGCTATTAAAATATTTTCATCTTGCTCTTTCCCTTGAGGAGTTGTGGATATGCAGTATAGTTCTTAGAAAAGCTGTTCTCGAAGCATTTTCAGAGAATTTAATCCTCTCCACTCCATGTTTAACCCGCTTTCCTTAAAAGAACAAGGCATATACAACTGCAGAAGCTATCTACTTGCAGTCTCTCAGTCTTCCCTCTGACCTTTAGCAAGGGTGAGCCCCTCAGTTGATTCTGACTATAGTTGACAGAGAGACTGAGTTCTCAAAAATACTCCCTTCTTGGGAGTTTTGTGAGACTGACAGCCTGGGGAGGGGGTACCACTGGAGAATCCAACATGACCTTCCCAGGTGTAGGCAGAGCTGGATGGCAGATATTGGGGCACCTGAAGCATCATGGGTGTGAACTGTTTCAAAGGGATAAAGTAAAATTCAGGACACACAAGAAAATTAACCAGCAGTAGTTCTGCTCTCTTGTACTATGTTTCCTCTCTAAACTTTCCTGTGGAACCTCTTTGGAAATAATGAAATCCAGTTGTCTGAAGAAGGGAGTGGAGGACGATGAACAAACCAGAAACCTGCTCTAATTGCTTGCCATCTTACTGGGACTTTGTTGTGCCACATTGGAGGCATGGGGATGTGGATCAAAAACTGCATACTCTGACGACTCAGGATTTTCCTTTACAGTGATGTCATATCTCTTCCATGATGCAAATCAATGGGACTTTGCTAACTTCGATGAGCCATGCCAGCTGCCTCTGGGTGAGGATCTAGCCTTGCACCTTCAGCCCAGAGGGCTCATGTGCTACTGGCTGTTAATTCTCTCACTGGTCCAGGACTGATTGCAGCTCTTGGGTAGGGGCAACCTGAAGAAGCAAAATAACATGATACACACGCCAGCTGCATGGAACCATGGTCCCAAATAAGATGCTTTGTGTGCAAATGTCTGTCTTGACCCATCTTATGTTCAGCACTATGCTTTCCCGTGAGATGCTGAAGTGTAGCTAACCTTTGGCACATGCCGGCTACTCACCCCTGGATGGGGGTGGGCAGCTGCTTGTGGGTCACAGTGTTTTGATTTTGTTTTAAAAATAGGAGGAGCAGCAGGAAAGGTCTCTTGGTCAGACTCTTGATCCTGGGCTGTTCCTTGAGCAGCGTAAGGTGGCAGCTGTCTCTTACTAACGAAAGCCCTTGTTAAGTCTTGAAAGAGCACAGTGCAGCTGAGATGACCTGGGCTCATGAGGAAGTGTGTGGGAGATTACGGTTCATCCCGTGGTTGCTACAGCATATGTGTGGTACATTACTCAGGGTTGAGAAGCTAATGCTCCTGAAGAGCAGCCTGTATATCTGCTGAGCAAAGCTGCAGTGCCCTTAAATGACTGGTAAAGCAGTGAGGTACTGCTTGAGTTACACCGACACAGCCCTGCAATTCTGCCCTCTTTTAGGTTTTTTTTTTCTTTTTTTTTTTCACCCAGTGCACTTCTATGACATGAAAGCCCAGTAAGTAACATTCAGCTATCAGCTCTATTTTAATATGGTCTTTTCTGTGGGAGAAAAAAAAAAAAGAGCTTCTTCCAAGGTCATTAGCTGACAATTTCAGCCTGTTTGAAAATGGCTTGCACTCTCTGCTAATTGGTCTACCAGACCTGTTCATTTGTTAATTTGATGCCATTAGGTAACTGGCACATCTCTGCTGCAGACAGAATAAGACAAGGACAGAGAATGCTGGTTTGGTCTTTTTCTTTGGATGCTTCAAGAGGACCTGATACAGAGCAAGGCTGTTTTGTGCCTGCCAGGAGGGACCATCCTCAGGGGCAGTAGGACACTGTAGAGATACCCTGGGCTGGATGTTACCTCTGCTGGGTTGCATAGAACCTGGACTCTGAGGTGAAGGTGATAGGCTGAATGAATAAATTAGCTCAGCTCAAGCTTAAAGCACTTATTGCAGTTACTTAGACTGGTCCCAAATTGACTGGTTTTTGATTTGCAAAATGAAGCAAAACAAGCTCTTTCAGGGTTAAATGAACCCTATATTTGACCAAAAATGAGCTCTATAAATAAGAAAGGTTTGACCCACACAACATGTACCAATACCTGCCCCCTCTCCCTCTCCCGCTCCCTCTCCCTCTCCCTCTCCCTCTCCCTCTCCCTCTCCCCTCCCTTTCATCATAAGAACATAACATGGGATGAGAACTTGGGTCTCAGTCATCAGCCCTCCAGGAGGGTGCCTTGGAGATGGGCAGCCAACAATTTCTCCTGCTGTTTGTGTGAAACATGAATGGACAGAGGGGAAAAGAGGCAGCCTAGCTCTGCTTTCAGTCTGGTGAGGTCAAGCCCAGGAGGAAATTGCAGAGCACAGTATGTGGGTGTACCCCACTGTGCCCACCCCTTGGTATGCCCTATACTTGGGATGGTTAAACTATTTCTGGAGAAAAAAAGACCTTGAATTCAACAGGGATAGAAATTGAACTGAGATTAATGCCTGAGATGTTGCAACAGAAGAGACATCAGCTGTGTCTCTCAATCTGTGAAAGGTGCCAAATGCCCTGAAACTATTTATTCGTTTAAGAGTAATCAGTGAGTGCAACCCAGACTGTTTCAGGTTGGCTGGAACAGGATCTTTTAACAGCTTCACGGTACGCTTTAAAAATTTGCTCTTCCCCATATCAGGTCTGCCTTCTCCAGCCTGTTGCACTGCTGTGCCAAGCAGAAAGGCAACCCGTGTGTAACCAGTATTACTACTTGATGGTATCTCTGTGTTAAGGACCTGCTTTTGTTTTTTTGGCAAATGGCAGCCATAGTTTCTTTGGTATGGAGAAGGAAAATTAATTAGCTCAGATAGTATACAGAGCTGTTGGGTCCTCCCAGGAAAGGGTTCAGCTTCAGCTCCTTGTGCTGTCCAAAACCTATGGGGTGCTTATGTCACGGTCAGAGCCAGGGGTCAGCCTGGACTTTGTCCCATGCTGTCCAGGAGCTCTGCCTCACTCTGATACTGGTCCCTTATTTCTGTGCCCTACAAACAGCCCTAGGACCAAGTACTGTGTTGATGGGGCTGCTCACCAGCCCTCTTGTATCCTTCATTTTTATCCTTCATCCTCAGCCTTCCCTTGTATCCTTCATCCCAAAGAGACCAGGAACACCTTATTGCCTTAAAAGTACCTGCTATTTTACAAAGAACTTGTTTGAACCTTGTAGCTTACTGCCATGCACGTGAATTGTTGTTGCCTGTGCTCCATTGCAACTGCAGCAGAGTAGGAGGTGAAGGGTTGTATCCAGGTGTGGGAGTGCAAATCTCTCCTCCTTCATCTCTGTGAAGGGCCTTACTGAGGGTGCCTTGTCAGCAAGAACAATGATGACAACTTGAAAATCCAGCATTAGTGCAGTTTTGCTGCTTTTAAATTAGGCAGAAAAATGATCCCCATTGTTACAGGTCATTTTCAGTTCCTGACTCTCACTAGCTGAACTTTGCTGCATGACATGGGTCACTTTTTTTTACCCCATACACTTAAGAAAAGACTATTTTTGTGTGTGAGTTGGTCACTGCGATTGAAGCAGATCCAAGGAACACCATGCCAAGGTGGAAAGTGAAGGGGACATCCCATTCTACCTTGGGATCACCTACCATTGTGTCAGGGCTAAGTTCAGGTCCATGTTTGGAAAGCTGGGAGCGAGAAACTGGTCAAACATATCTGGGGAGGACCTGGCTTTGAGTGGGTGTTTTGGTGATGTTGAAGGAAAACAAGCAAAAGCCCATGTAAATCTCCCTATACTGGGGCTTCCGCCAGCCCAGCTATGTTAGTCGCAAATAGCACCTCATCACACCTGACAGTTGCAGCTAGGCTGGAAAAATCTTGTCAACCTGACCCAGCATTAGGAGCCAGAGGATTTAGCGGGCTCTTCCTTGCTGCGTTTTGAGAATTTCTTAAGAAAACACTTTCCTTCTGTGGGTGATTTCACAAGTTGAGAGAAAAGCAGCTGTTGGTGGTTCACAGCTCACATTTCCCTGAGAAGTGTAAAGTCTCAGCTGGACACCAAGATGATAAATTTTATAGATTTCCCCCTGCTCTCTCCACATCCACCAGGCAGCTAAACCCAACAGTAAGCTACAGTGCGTTTCTCTGTGTTTAACTTCTCCTTGAGATAATCCATTTGCCTCTGTTCTTTGAAAACTTACTGAATAAGCCACTTGTTTCACACTGGTGGGGAAATAACACTTTGGGGGCCCCTTTTGTGCCTGTCTTATGTATAACAGAAGCATGGACTTTTATAAAGTCTAATAAATACCCAGCTCTGCCAGATGTTAGCTTTCCTTTTTTTTTTTTTTCCCTTTAATTATTTTTTTTGTTGCCTAGTAGAAAGGAGGTCAAATTTTGAGTTCCAGACTTTAGCTGACTGCAAATAAAATGGGACTGTTTCTATGAGACATGTTGTGACAGTGTAAATTATCACATTTTAGATGGTGTTAAATATAGAAATGCCACTTAAGAGGGGATGCATTTTGTTCGGTGTCTGATATTTGTCTCATCAAGACATCCTTGTGAGATGGTGTCTCTTTATTATCTTTCCAACTTTTTTACTCTATTATTCTGCCCCGTCTGCTGACAACGGTTAACGAAGAACTTATAGCCTTTTCTGTGCTTCATGGTGCCTGAGAGATGAGGGCAGGTCATTGCAAAACTCATGACTTCAAATTGGTGTGCAGTGGAGAAATTCCTGCTTGCAAGATCTGCCCCTTCATCCCTGGGAGAAACATTTGGGTTAAATGCAGGGAGCAGAAGCACGTGAAAGAGGCCAAAAGGCCATGCTGATACACAGCCCCATGGCTATGGCCAAGGTTGAGGTGCTGAAGGGTCTACAGGAGGCAGTGGAGATGATGAATAGACAGACCCAGTGAGGAGATGTGATACAGCCCAAGTCAGGAGAGCCAGGGTGAGGAAGAAAAACATTTCCCTTAGACTGGAACAGACAAAATTCACTGGCGTGAACAGTTTTGCAGTTTGTTCAGTTATTTTGGCTAAACCTAGCCCATTGATGGCTCTATTTCCTTCTCCCATTGGAAAAGCATGTATTTGGTCTCATTTATAAAATTAAAAAGTACCATTTTCTTTATGGTGTATGCTCTCTGCAGCTTCTCAAGAGTGGTAATTGCATGGAAACTTGCATGGTTTATACCTAAAGGAATCTTAATTTTAATACACACAAAATTACACCCATTTAAGCCTCATTTAGTTAGAAGCAGCACAATTTTCCATCAAACGCCTCTCCAAACAGAAGCTGGTTTTGCACTTAAAGTGGATTCTCAGTTGTAACTTTATCTTCCCCACCTTGGTCTCAGCTCCATTAAACTTAATCACCATCATATACTATTACCCGTTCAGTTAATGAAAAATAATTTTCTCCAAAGGTAAAGTGTTGTAATTAAGGGCTCTGTATAGCCACAATAGCTTTTGTGCCTTCAACCTTTTTTCAGTTTTAAAATTGGTTCATTCTGTGCAGAGTGAAAGGCCAGAACTGCTTGTGAGACAAAATAACTCTGCTCAGAACATAAGAAAAATAATCATGTAGTATTACACAGCCACAGATAAAATTTTGTAACAGGTTCTTGTCCCTGACACGGATCATCGGACAGATCTGATAAAACTTCTAAGTAGGCCAGTGTTGCACAATAAGTTAATAGCAGCTTTACTTTTATTCAGAATGATACCAGGCTGGTTAGAAAGCACTAATGAGACTTACGCATGATAGGGCATGTGGTCTGTCTGGAGAGCTTAGTCCGTGGAGGAGAATAGATCCATCCCTCCATCCACAGCACCCATGGGCATGCCAGCAGTTCAGAAAGGTGACGGTTCAATCCCAGCTGAGCTAAAGTGAAAGAATTTGAATATTCACAATATCAGTTTATTTTGTCAAAATTACTAATTTTTTTCCTATGCACTGAATTAATTTTGTATTTGCTTCCTTATCCCCTAAATTTAAAAAGTCCTGCATGGAAAATTGCTGATCCATGCTAATAAAAATACATTCTTGTGTATGTTCTTGTGATGCACATCCAGCTATATAAAAATAGATTATTTGTAGCTACACACAAATAAAGCAGGATTTTCAAAAGCAGTCTTAACTAGTCCCAGCCTAAACTACTTGGAGTAAAAGCAGGGAAAGTTTATAATTAAATTCACTGGGAGCTGTGCTAGTCCCCTACTGAGTGCTTTTAAACATTCCTCTCTTTAGACTCTACTGGGAGAGAAATACACTGTATTTATAGCCATCTTGTTTCAATATAAACATGTCAAACTGTAAATCTCAGATACAGAGATGGGCTCAAGCTGAAAAATTCAAATCCAGATTTCCAACATTCTCCGTTTCAGATCAGCTCTGTTGTGGGCTTCAGGTTTGAGGATCTGAGATTGGTTTCTCGTTTAAGTCCAGGTTCTTTCCTCACATTCAGAGAGGGTTGACTCTTGGACCTTGTGTCCGACTGAGCTCCAGTTATACCACGTGTACTGAATTAGCTCCTGATTGATCTCGACTCCAAGGTGCTTTCCCAGAGTGAAATGCCCTTTGTGTTCCAGCATGTGTGTCCCCGATAACCTTGCTCTCATGCAGAGGATGATTACGCATTTCCTCTATAATGGGAGCATCATGTACCTGTCTTTGGTCTCACATTTTTGTTCTGTGTGTCTCTGTGTCTTTCCTTCCATGCCCTGTGCTGAAGAGAGCCTAGTAATACAATGGCAACAACAAAAATAGCGTTGTGGTTATTATTAGTGTTGGACAGGTTTCTTGCTGGGAACAGATCAGTCTGTGAAATGTGCTGTGCGCCACAGGACAGGGCACGTCTTCTGCCTCCTTGGGCTCCTCACATGGGAGGCAGGGGCTGGAGAAACAGAAAACAAAACCCAATGAACTTTGACTAATTTGGGGAGTGACAGCAGCTATTGGGGTG